>PVIY010018533.1:0-47439 GCA_004026745.1 Myrmecophaga tridactyla
AAATTTATAAAAGTATCTCACGTGACCACAAGAACGCAGAGTCCAAAATCCACAGGGCAGGCTGCGAAGCCGACGACTCCGATGGAGGGTCTGGATGAACTCCACAGGAGAGGCTCACCAGCCGAAGCAGGAATGGGGCCTGTCTCCTCTGAGTTCTCCTTAAAAGGCTTCCCATGATTAGATTTAGCATCACTAATTGTAGAAGACACTCCCCTTTGGCTGATTACAAATGGTATCAGCTGTGGATGCAGCTGACATGATCATGACCTAATCCTATGAAATGTCCTCATTGCAACAGACAGGCCAGCGCTTGCCCAATCAGATAAACAGGTACCACAACTTGGCCAAGTTGACACATGTCCCTAACCATGACAATACCCTTCCAAATAAATTTGGTATTATTTTTTCTATTTCTACAAAGTAAATTGTTGAGATTTTAATTGTATTGCATTGAATCTATAAATCACTTTGGGTAGAATTGATATCTTAACTATATTTGGTCTTCCAACTATGAACGTGGTATGCCCATCCATTTATTTAGGTCTTCCATGGTTTCTTTTAGCAATTTCTTATCGTTTTCTGTGTACACGTGGTTTGTATCTTTAGTTAAATATATTCCTTAATATTTAATTTTTTGGAATTTTTTTCTTGAATTCGTCCTCAGATTACTTATTACCACTGTATAGTAATAACTGGTTTGGGGGCATTGATCTTGTACCCTGCCACCTTGTTGTACTCATTTGGTACCTCTAGTAGTTTTTCTGTAGATTTTTTGGTATTTTCAACACATAGTATCATGTCACTTGAAAACAGTGCGTGTTTTACTTCTTTCTTTCCAATCCTGATGGCTTTTATTTCTTTTCTTGTCTAATTCTTCTGGCTATAACATCCAGCACAATGACAAATAGCAATGGTGATAGTGGACATCCCTGTCTTGTTTCTGATCTTAGAAGGAAAGCTTTCAGTCTCTTTCCATTGAGGAATGATGCTAGCTGTGAGTTTTTAGTATATTCCTTTTATCATTTTGAGGTACTTCCCTTTTATTCCTATTCTTTGAAGTGTTTTCATCAGGAAAGAATGTTGAATTTTGTCAAATGCCCTTTCTGCATCAATTGAGATAATCAAGTGCTTTTTTTCACTTTGATTTGTTGATATGGTGTGTTACATTAACTGATTTTCTTTTGTTGAACCAGCCTTGTATACCTGGAAAAATTCCTCTTGTTCATGGCATATAAGTTTTTTAATATGCTGCTGTGCTCAATTTGCACTTATTTTGTTGAGGATTTTTGCATCTATGTTTACTAAAGAGATTGGTCTGTAATTCTCTTTTAGTGTAGCATCTTTGTCTAGTTTGGCTATTAACAACCACTCTTGATTAAATCACTTCTCCAGAGAGATGATCTGATTACAGTTTCAAACATGCAGTATTGAATAGAGAGTATTCTGCCTTTATGAAATGAGATTAAGATTAAAACATGGCTTTTGTAGGGGACATACATCCTTTCAAACTAGCACAATAGGCTTACATATCTACAAAACTAGGATGTTATTAATGTTGAAAACTGAGTGAAATACTGCATTATTTACTTCCATGCACTTCTTTGGAGCTAAAATTTCATACTGACAACACATTGGCCTAGAACACTGCAAAACTTGTAAGTTACCCAGTTTTGAAAACTGAGGGAAATACTTGCTTCGTTGACTTCCATGCTCTTCTTTGGATACAAAAACATAATTTTCATAGAATTTTCAAGAAAAACATAATTTTCATAGAATTTTGAAGAGCTATGTGAAATAAGATTGTTACTTAGCTTTGAAAGCTGAGTGAAATGTTTGTTCATTGATTTCCATGCACTTCTTGGAGCCAAACCCACCATTTTCTCAGACTATTGGCCTAGTGAACTGTGAACCTAGTATTTTATATAGTTTTGAATAGTGAGTAAAATACTTGCTTCATTGACATCCATGCACTTCATGAGGCCACAAACATCATAGAACATTGGCCAAGAGCTCTGCCAACATTACATTATTCAGGCTTGAAAAATGAGTGCAATATTTTCTTCATTGACATCTAGGTACTTCTTTGGAGATAAAAAATCATTTTTCCACAAAATATTGACCTAAAATATGTAAAACAAGTTTGATCCTCAGTTTTCAAAACTGAGGGAATACTAGTGGTCAATAAGAGGGGTAAGGGATATGGGATGCACGAATATTTTCTTTTTATTTCTTTTTCAAGAGTGATACAAATATTCTAAACTGGTGATAATTAACAACTATGCAATGACATTGTGAGCCATTGATTGTACATCATGTATGGACTGTATGTGTGTGAATATATGTCAATAAAAGTATTAAATAAAAAACTATTAATCAGTGAATGGTACACAACTCATTTAGATACATAAGTTATAGAAGGGAATGCAAACAACGCAATTTTACAATAAAAAAATAGCGATGATTCAAAAAAGAACTAAGTGAAATATTTGCTTCATAGCCTTCCATGTAACTCTTGTTGCCAAAAATACCATTTCACTGAACATTGGCCTAGAGACCCGGGAAACAAGTATGTTACTTAGATTTGTAAAACTAAGTGAAGTATTTGCATCACTGACCTCCATCCACTTCCACGGAGTGAAAAATACCATGTTCACAGATCATTGGCCACGAGCTCTGTAAATCTAATGTATTGCTCAGTTTTGAAATCTTAGTGAAATATTTGCTTCATTGACTTCCATGCACTTATTTGGAATCCAAATCACCATTTTCTCAGAACATTTGCCTGGAATTCTGCCTAAATATTCTGTCATGCAGTATTAAAAACTGAGATAAATACTTGCTTCATTGACTTCCATACATTTCTTTGGAGCAACAGCACCATTTTTACAGAACATTGGCCTAGATATCTGTGAAATAAACATGTTATTAATTTTCAAAACTGAGTGAAATCTTGCATCATTGACATCCATGCACTTTGGTACAAAAACACCATGTTCACAATATATTAGCCTGGAGCACTGTGAAACTAGGAAGTTACTCAGTTTTGAAAACTTAGTGAAATACTTTATTCATTTATTTCCTTGCACTTATTGGCTATGGAAAGCACCATTTTAGGAGAACATATGCTAGAGCTCAGTGAAACTAGTATGACATGCCGCATTGAAAATTGAGGAAAATACTTGCTTTTTTGCCTTCTCTGCATTTCTTTGGAGCAAAATGCACTCTTTAACAGTACACTGACTTAGGGATTTACAAAAGTAGTATGTCACACTGTATTGAAAACTGGGTGGAAAACTTGCTTCATTGACTCCTTTGCATTTCTTTAGAGTCAAAACCCCTTTTTCAAAACCATTGGACTAGAACACTAGGAAACTTATATGTTACTCAGTTTGGAAAACTGAGTGAAATACTTGCTTTATTGACTTCCATTCACTTCTTTCAAGCAAAAATCTCCATTTTCACAGAATATTTGACAAAAGCTCTGCCTAAATAGTTTGTCATGTAGTACTGAATACTGAGCTAAACACTTGCTTCATAGACTTCCACGCATTTCTTTGGAAACAAGAACACAATTTCAAAGTACATTGACCCATACATCTGTGAAACTAGTATGTTATTAATTACAAAACTGTAAAATACTTGCTCATTGACTTCCCTACCCTTCTTTGGAGCCATAAACACCATTTCACAGAAAATTGACCTAAAGTTCTGCAAATCTTTATATTACACAGGTTTGAAAACTGAGTGAAATATTTGCTTCAATGACTACCATGCATTTATTTAGAGACAAAAATTACCATTTTCAGGGAATATTTGCCTAGCTCTCTTCTTCAATAGTATGTCATGCAGTATTGAAAACTAAGTGAAATACTGAATCATTGATTTCTATGAATTTCTTTGGAGCCAAGAACACCATTTTCACAGAACATTGGCCTAGGTATCTGTGAAACTATTATGTTATTTATTTTTTAATCTGATTGAAAGACTTCAACATTTACTTATATGCATTTCTTTAGAGCATAAATACCATGTTCATAACACATTGGTTTAGAGTACTGTGAAACTAGAACATTACTCAGTTTTGAAATCTTAGTGAAATACTTTATTCATTTAATTTCTTGCACTTTGGTTCCAAAATGCACGTTTTCACAGAAAACTGTCCTAGAACTCAGCAAAATTAGTGTGTCATGCAGTGTTGAAAACTGAGTGAAATATTTCCTTCGTTGGCTTCCAAGCACTTCTTTGGAGCCAAAAATACCATTTCAAAGAACATTGGCCCAGAGCATTGGAATATTTATATGTTATTCAGTTTTGAAGTGAGTGAAATTCCTCTTTACAATCTTCAATGAATTTCTTTGGAGCCAAAACACCATTTTCACAGAACACTGGCACAGAGCTCTGTGAACATATTATGTTACTCAGTTTAGAAAACTGAGTGAAAGACTTGTTTCATTGACTTCCATGAACTACTTTCAAACCAAAAACACCATTTTTACAGAACATTGACTCCAAGTTCTGCAAAAATACTATGGCATTGTTTTGAAAACTGAGTGAAATACTTGCATTATTAGTCAATGAGTCACTTCTTTGGAGTGAATAGCACCATGTTTACACAACATTGGCCTAGAGCTTGTGAAACTAGTATGTTACCCAGTTTTGAAAACTGAATGATATTATTGCTGCATTGACTTCCATACATTTCGTTGGAGGCAAAATCACCATTTTCAAAGAACTTTGGCCTAGATCACTGCAAAACTAATATCTCACGCAATATTGAAATCTGAGTGAAATACTTGCCTCAATGACTTACATGCACTTCTTTGCAGTGAAACACTCCACTTTGACAGAACATTGGTCTAGCTCCAGGGGGCTTCATGAGACAAGAAGCAAGGAGAGAAGCTAGCAGACATCTGCATGTGAAAAATAACTTCAAAGGTGGAACCACGAAAGATAAGGTCTGAAGCCAAGAAACCTCAGGCCTGGAGAGTGGAACTACCTATGCACTTGGAGTGGGTGAATTTGCACTGAAGGCAGTGGGGGCCCTTCTGCCTAGATGTTCTGAAACAGTTGTGATGCCTCAAGCCTCATAGAGGGTGAAGCACATTCTTTGGGGATTTGGGAGAGCCTTGCTGCCAGCACATTTTTCGGGGGGGGGGTGAGTGTGTGCCCCAGAAATGGAAGAGATCCTAGGTGTTATCCTGGAGTTTGGAGAGGGTGGAATAAAGAGAAAGGTAGTATCCTCGATGTCCCCCATGGTTACATTTTGAGAGAGTTAAGTTACTGTGTAGGCCCTTGGAAAAGGTGGGATTTACACTTTCAGAGATAAATAACTATCAAACTTTGACATCTGATGGAGTTTGCCTGCGGGTTTTAGGAACAGTTTGGGATATTCAACCCTTGTGTTCCTTCTGATTTCTTTCTATGGAAATGGAAACGTGTATTCTATGGCTCTCCCTTCTTTATATGTTGGCAGCAGACAGCTTGTTCTGAGTTTTACAGGTCCAGAACCAGAGGAGAATTTTGTGTTAGGACAGACTAGGCCTGTAGCTGACTTTGATGAGATTCCATACCATTTCTGACTTTATATTTTATTTGCATTTTTACTGAAATGGTTTAAGGTTTTGTGACATTGTGATGGAATAAGTGTATGTTGCATTTGGAAAAAACACGCTTTTTTTGGAGTTCGAGGGATGGAATGTGCCACTTTGAAAATGTTATGTACCCCAGAAAAACAATATCCTTTAGTCTTCATTCAATATTGCTAGATGGGATCTTCTTTTTATTGTTTCTATGGATATGTGACCCACCCAGTTGTCAGTGATAACTTTTGATTAGATGGTCTCCATGGAGATGTGTCTTCACCCATTCAAAATGGGGCTGCTTTCTGGAGCCCTCTAAGAGGAAAACATTTTGGAAAAAGTTTCAATGCTGACAGAGACCACATGGACAGAGATCTTTGGAGATAAAGAAGAACAATGCTCTCATGAAGAGGAGCCTCATGAAAGAAGAAGCTGGGAGCCAAAGCTAGCAGACATCTTATATGACTTTTCAGCTGAGAGAGGTGTCCAGAAGTCAAGCACCCCAGCAGACACCATCCACGTGCCTTTCCAAGCTGTCAGAGGTGTTCTGGATGGCATCAGCCTTTCTTAGGTGAAGACGACCTCTCATTGGTGCTGAAATTTCACAGTCTTAGAACTATAAACTTTCAACTTAATAAATTTCCAATAAAAAACCCATTCCATTTCTGGTATATTGCATTCTGACAGTTTTAGCAAACTAAAATATGTGGTTTCCAAATATTTCCTCCCATTGAGTTGGCTGCCTCTTCACCTTTTTAACAAAGTCCTTTGAGGCACAGAATTTTTTTTATTTTGAGGAGTTCCTACTTATCTGTATTTTTCTTTCATTGCTTGTGTTGTATTTTAGTTATAAGTTTAAGAAGCTGCCTCCTATTACTAAGTCTTGAAGATGTTTTCTTTTATTTCCTTCTAGGAGGAAATGGTACTGTCTCTTATATTTTGGTCTTTCATGCATTTTGAATTAATTTTTGTGTAGGATGTAAGGTAGGACTCCTCTTTCATTCTTTTGGTTCTCCAGTTCTCCAGTTCTCCAACCCATTTATTGAAAAGACTATTCTGTGACAGTTCAGTGGATTTGTGGGCCTTGTAAAAGATCAATTGACCATAAGTTTGATGGCCTATCTGTGTACTCTCAATTCAGTTTCATTGGTCAATATTTCTGTCTTTGTGCCAGTACCATACTGTTTTGACCATTGAAGATTTATAAGTTTAAATGTCAGGAAATGTTAGCCTTCCCATTCACTCTTTCCTTAAAGATATTTTTAGTTATTTGAGGTCTCTTTCACTTCCAAATAAATTTGATAATTAGTTTTTTCAAGGCATCAAAGTAGGTTGTTGGAATTTTGTTTGGTGTTGCATTGACTCTCTAGATCAATTTCGGTACAATTGAAATCTAAATGATATTCAACCTTTATATCCACAAACATTGAAAGCCTTTCCACATACTTAGATCTTTGATTTGTCTTAGCAATGAATCAAAGTTTTCTGTGGGTGGGTCCTTAACTTCCTTGCTTAAATTTGTTCCTCGATACTTGATTCTTTGAGTTGCCATTGTGAATGGAATTATTTTTCTTAATTGTCTCCTCAGGCCATTATTTGTTTATAGAAACATTACTGATTTTTGCACATTAATCTTGTATCTCACCACTTTGCTGAAATTGTTTTTTTTTTAGCTCAAGTAACTTTGTCATAGATTTCTCAGGTTTTCCAAAAACAGGGAGAGTGAAGTTAGCTTCATAAAATGTGTTAGATAGCATTCCTTTTTAATAAAAAATTTTGAAGATTTTGAGCAGGATTGGTGTTAGTTATTTTTGAATGTTTGATAAAATTCACATGTGAAGCCATCTGGCCCTGAGAGTTTCTTTACAGGAAAATTTCTGATGACTGATTGAATCTCTACTTGTAATTGGCTTATTGAGATATTCTATATCTTCTTGAGTCAGTGTAAGTTGTTCATGTGTTTCCAGGAACTTGTCCATTTCATGTAGGTTTTCTAGTATATTGGGATATAGTTGTTCATAGTATCCTCTTATGATTCAAAAAATTTCTTCAATTTCCATTGTAATGACTCCCACTCATTTCTGATTTTGTTTATTTATGTCCTCTCTCTCTCTCTCTTCTTTTTTTTTGTCAGTCAAGCAAGGGGTCAAGAAAGTTTGTTGACTTTATCAAAGAACTGTTTTTTGGCTTTGTGGATTATTTCTTCTTTTTTTTCCTTCATTCTCCAATTCATTTATTTCTTCTTTAATTGTTGTTATTTCTATTATTCTATTTGCTTTGGGGTTAGTTTGCTGTTCTTTCTCTAGTTCCTCCAGGTGAGCAGCTAAATCTTCGACTTTTGCTTCTTCTTTTTTTAATATATGTATTCAGGCAGTAAATTTTCCTCTCGGCACTGCCTTTGCTGCATACCATAAGTTCTAATGTGTTGTATTCTTATTTTCATTCATCTCCAAATATTTACCAACTTCTCTATAATTTCTTCTTTGACCCACTGATTACTTAAGAGTGTATTGTATTTGTGAAAATTCTTGCTCTTCAATGGTTATTAATTTCCAGCTTCATTCCATTACTGTCAGAGAAAGTGTTGTGAATTATTTCAATCTTATTAAATTTATAAAGACCTGTTTTGTGTTATGATTTCTCCTGGAAAACATTCCATGAGCACTGGAGAAGAATGTATATACTGTATTTTAGGGTGTAATGATCATATATGTCTATTAGGTCTAATTCATTTCACATATTTATCACATTGTTTAGTTCCTCTATTTCCCTATTGATCCTCTGTCTGGTTGCCTTATCTATAGAAAAGAGTGGTGTATTGAAGTTGCCCACCATTATTGTTGAAATGTCTATTGCTTCCTTCAATTTTGCCAATATTTTACTCATGTACTTTGGAGCTCCTTGATTTGGAACATAAACATTTATGATTGCTATTTCTTCTTGGTGAATTGTCCCTTTTATCCATATATAGTGTCCTTGTCTTTCATGACATCTTTGCATTTTATGACATCTCTGCATTTAAAGTCTATTTCATCTAATATTAGTATAGTTACTCCTTCTTTCCTTTGGTCACAGTTTGCACAAAAGATCTTTTCGATCTTATCACTTTCAATCTATTTGTGTCTTTTGGACTAGAATGAGTGTCTTGTAAGCAATATATAGTTGGATCATTGTTTTTAAGCCATTCTAACAAGTTGTATCTTTTAATTGGTGAGTTTAGCCTATTAACATTCAAAGTTATTACTGTAAGAGCAGTTCTTGAGTCTACAATCTTATCCTTTAGTTTCATCCATCAGATCTACATATTATTTTCTCTCTCCCTTTCTATCCTTCAAGATAGCCTTCCTTTAGGTTACTTTTCATATCTTGTGCCCACCTACAGACCTCTCTCTCCTGTCTCTTTTTTCAGCTGATGGAACTCACTTTAGTATTTCTTGTGGTGCAGGGCTCTTGTTGACAAATACTCTAGGTCTTTGTCTGAGAAGACTTTTATTTCTCTCTCAATTTTGAAGGACAAGTTGGCTGGATAAAGGATTCTTGGCTGGAAGTCTTTATCATTCAGGATCTTAAATACATCATACCACTGCCTTCTCACCTCTGAGGTGCCTGGTGAGTAGTCTAAACTCAGTCTTATGTGGTTTCCCATGTATGTAGTGAATCACTTTTCTCTGGTTACTTGTGGGACTTCCTGCTTCTCTTCAACATTTGACAGCCTGATTAGTGTTTGTCTTGGACAATGCCCTCTTGGATTTATTCTGTTTGGGGTTTGTTGAATGTGGTAGTTAGGTTTAGGTGTCAACTTGGCCAGCTGTTGGTACCTAGTTCTGTTGCTGTGGGCTTGAACCATTAGCATGTGAAACTCCTCTATAGCTGATAATATCTTCAGTCAGCTAAGGGGAGTGCCTTCCACAAAGAGTGATGTTTACTGTAATTAGCTGGAGGCTTAAAAGAGGTCAGAAAAAAAAGTTCAATGCAGCACAGTCCAAGCAGCTCAGCATATCTCATCTCAGCACTCACAGCTCAGCCCAGATGCTTGGACATGCAGAAAGGGATTATCCCAAGGAGAGTTATAGGAACCCAGAAGCTGGGAGAGAAGGCCAGCAGACATTGTCATGAGCTTTCCTAAGTAGAAGAGAACCTCAGATGAGAGTTAACTGCTTTCCTCTGTAGAACTATAAGTTTTTAACTAAATAAATCTCCTTTTATTAAAAGCCAATCCATCTCTGGTATGTTGCATTCTGGCCGTTTTAGCAGACTAAAATATTGGGCTTCTTTGATTTGCACATTTATGTTTTTATAAGACATGAGAGGTTTTCCCCTTGTTCTTCTTCAACTTATCTTCCTAGCCCTTTACTTTTCTCTTCTTCTCAGATATGAATGATTCTTACATCTGTGCTTTTCATGTTCTCAATCATTTTCCTAAAATTTTCCCCCATCTTTCTTGCCATTTGTCCTTTTGTGCATTCGACTTCAATAGTCTTGTCTTCAAGCACACTTATTCTTTATCTCACCTCTTCAAATCTTCTATTGTGTGCCACTAGTATATTTCAAATTTGGTCTACAGTATCTTTAATCTCTTTGAAAGCTGCCAGTTTTCTATTTATTCTTTCAAATTCTTCTTTATGCTCTTCTTGATGTCCTTTATGTCCTTATGAGCATCCTTGATTAATTGTTCCATATTCTGTGGCTCCTCTAGGGTTTTAATTTGGCATCTGGCTGGGCCATATCTGCTTGAATCTTCATATTCTGTGTGATTTTCTGTTGTGGCTAGGATTATCTTGATAAGGTTGTTTTGCATGTTAGTTTCCTTCAATTGTCTACAGTTTTGTATTTATTTATGTTTTCCCTGAGAGTACCCTTTTGCACTTGGTTTGTCAGTAATTCTCCAACAAACCAAGGCCCAGCTTTCATGCAGGGATGCAATTCTACTTGAGGTTTCCCAACAGATGGCACACTTGAGTCACCTCTTTCCCTCAGGCTTGCTTCTCCACTGAAGAGGCTACTGAGCAGCATGTACCTCAGCAAAGACTCCACTATGGGCTGATTTCAGCTGCCCCTGGCCACAGCCAGCCTAGAAATGCTTGGTTGGTGGTCCTTGCACATGACAGGGCCACTCATTATGGCAGGTGGGCTTCCAGATTCCCCACAGGTAATCCCAGCTGTGGTGCTGTGTGGGAAGATCTTCCAAGCTAGCTGTGGTGATAGGCTGGAGTGGATGAATGGTCTGCTCCTTTGGACCTGCACTCTCCAATGTTCTGCCATTTGCCTCTGACGGGGTCATGCCTGAGCTCACTTACCCTGTTCTCTTCATCTCAATTTCTCCACTTTTCCAGGCAAGACCTCCCTATATAATGTACAAAATGTGTGGTCACTCATACCCTGGAACTGCAGTCCCAGTCATTTTTCTGTTCCTTCTCTTGTTTCAGAGAGCAGGGTTGAACTCTGCCAATCCTATACCACCATCTTTCTATCTCTCTTCACTTGAACCAAATTCATCTTCACAGGTCTTCCCTCATAAGAGGAGAAATTCAGCAGCTCTGATGTGATGTGAAATGTGATCTGTATACCCCAGTACTCTTTTTCACTCTCACCAGCTAGCTCCCAAACTGGGTTTTCCTAGCTGTCCAGTAGCTGCCTTCTCCTGACCCCTTGTTTCCAAATTCTCTTTTAACACTCACTATGTTTAGCACTCCTAATTGTGTTTTTTTCAAGGTGGGCAACACCTAACCATGCCCTCCTAAGGTGGTGGTGTCTAATACGTAGGCTTATCTTATGTTTTTTTTTCCTTATATCAAAGCTTTCACATACAATTGGCTATTTTCTGTTAATCATGTTGGAAAAAGCTAGTGAACTGATGCCCACCAAAGATATTAGTTTTTTAGGATTAATTTTTTTTGTAATTCAATTTGCTCAAAGTGTTTCTAAACAGGCAACATTTTAACTAAGAAAGAACAAATATTTATGGCTGAAATTTCAGGTGGGTTTGAGAGGGTATTTGGAGAAAGGGCTAACATTACTGACCCCTCAGTTCATCCCGTAGACAACCAAACAGTTCTACTTGAATATATACTTCTGTTTTGATAGGAATGAAAGAAAGAGTCAAAGCTATTTGCATCTTTTAATGCAAATAAGCATTTTCAAATTCCTTTATTAATGTTTTATGTGCTTTATTGCTATCTATAAAATTGAATGTGTTGGCAATTTTCTTGAAGATATTTAAACTAAAAGGAGCAAACTTACAACCAATGTGCAAGTCTTCTTTCCTGAGTCTTTTCTGCATCACTAAGAGTTTAAAGATCTGCAAATCACAAACATTAAATGCAGACCATCAATTCCTTTCACATTCACAGCTCCAAAAATGGTATAATATGAAATCTGAAAAAGAGAGCTACTCATCTATTTCATTTTATTTTCCGAGAAGTGTAGTACATGATTAGAGATTGAACATTTAGGGCAGCATTAAAAATAACTTGGAAAGCTCTTTGCAATGAAAAATAATTTTTCTTTGGACAGAGTATCCAATCAATGATGAGATTTTGAAGTTTTTGTTTGGCGATGTGGAAGTATTATGGATCTAAGAGTGGCCACTGGAGACAAGAATACATGACTGATTCAGGACAAAAACAGACACCTTGTTATAAGAGAAGTGTTTTATGACCTCATGTTTTAAAATAAGATAGTTTTCTAAATAAGAACTGACTGAGTGGCAATTTTCCCATCATCGACTTTCATGCTGCGATCATTTTTTCTGAAAGTGCCATTTGGTATAAAAGGGTCAAAATTGCAGTAACTGTGGTCTAAGAGCCATTCATGTTGCATAAGGATTTTTTCCTCCTCTGAGTGCCAAGTAGCTCTGTTTCTTTGCTCTGATAATCAGGAAAAACTGGGAAGTAGGGAATTTGCAGAAGATTTGTGTAAATTCACTTTTGATTCTAATCGATGCTGTAGAAATTAAACAGCAGCAGTAGCACATTAACTTTACATCATTTTTCTTATACATTTGTTCTCTTTAAAAAATAAGATTTTAAATTCTTAGTTTTGTGTTTTATTCATGGCCTGGGATTACATCTGGTACAATTGCAATAAAGCATTTTTGTCCCATTAATTTGAATGTGATTTCTTTCTGTGCTAGAGAAGTGCATTGATTTTATGTTTCATGGACATTATTGGTTCAGCAAAATGATAACAGGGGTTTACTGGTTCCAATTTTTTCTACATTTTTATCACTCACATAGTTTTTAAGGATGTTTTCTCTTTGCTCTAGATAGCATTAAATAAATTGTGTAATAATAATGACAGATCATGTATGTTAATTGAACAAAATTAAGATTGTGGGATTTTACCAAAAGGTTAAAGCCAGTTGCAAAGTACCTATTTAATCTTCTGTATTCTAGTGAATTGTTCTTTCTTTGTAACATTTTTCATGTTTTTCAGAAAGGAAATATTTTCACATGGGTGAAAATCAAAAACGTAAAAATTATGTGGTAGGGAATCTCACTCTCACTGCTATTCTTGCTTCTTTCTCTGCTCCTTATATGCTTTCCCCTCCAGTAACAATTTATATTAGTTTCTTGTAAATCCTAACAGGTTTTCTTTATGTAAATATATATTTATTTTTCCCCATTGCCCCCACCCCAAATACATATAATATGTAGACTGCTCTGAATCTTTCTAATTATTATTTCTTCTAAATTTTCCTTTTATTATTTTTTTTAACCTTTGAACTGCACTCATTTTCCTTAAATGTTGTGACTTTTTTTTCTGGCTCTGCTATTTACTAGTGTGTGACTTGGGTTAAATTTGAGGGTCTCAATTACATCGCCTGTAAAAGAGTCAGTACCTATGGCATAGGATTGCTATGAGGGTTAAATGAACCTATGGTAGCCTATGGTGGAAAATCAATATATATCAGTTCTTCCCTTTCTTCTAGGCTTTTTGCTCTTCTATAGTGAAATTATCCCTTTCCAGCATCCCTTCCCTAAATTAAGGCTAATGACATCCTCACAGTCTCCATATCTCTAGTATAGACTCTGTTCTTCACATTGCAAACAGAGTGACTATGGTTTGTTTCACCTGTACAGAGGATAGATTTCAAAGGGCAAGTGATACTCTTAATAATCTAGGTTCTTTGGTAAAAACCCACAATCTTAATCTTCATAATCTATCCTCTGTACCTGCCCAAACTCATGCTATACAATTCCTCTTTCCTGCTGTGCTGCACATGCTTTTTTCTCTGCCTAGAATTTCTATTCCTTGCTTACCTGACAGGACTTCTAAATTTTAATTTTGTATGCCTTCTTCTCCAGAAGGACTTCCTTCCATATAAAGAGTTTCTGCCTCTGTGACTTCCTGTATTAGATTACCTTGTTTTATTAATTTTTAAGTTACATTTCTTATCTCTAGACCAGGAGCTACTTGAGGATAGGCATTGTCTTTTCATCTTTGAAATATCAATGGTCCCTAATATGAAGTATGGACCAAGAAAATCTAAGTACTATAAATTACGTAGGCTAAAGATTTTGAAAACCCCCAGATGTAAATCCTGGGTTCCATTAGCAGTACATTTATAAAATGTCTCTTGGGATTGCTTTTTCCTTCAGATGATTAGTTTCATCTACTACATATACATTTGTAATATAGTTAAATATTTTAAATAATACAGTTATAAGGACCCTTTAAGTGAAGTTTAAGATATAGTCAAAATTACCTTTAAAATTCTTTACAATATCTCATAAAATATAGATATATGGTACATGGTTCATTTTGTGAGCCTCCTTTCAGTGTTTAAACACAATTTGTGTGTGTGTGTGTGCCTGTGCATTTGTTGCCCTCAGCTCTCCTATGATCAACCTAGATAGCTAGAAAGTTCTCACAGAGAATGCAGTTGCAACTCAGTTGAATAACTGTACAGTGGCTCTTTGTTATTAAAATGCCCTCCTTCCATTTCCTTAAAGCTCAATCCTTTTCATTTAAAAACTTCAATCCCATATCGAATTTATAGCTTTTTCATTTTAAACCTCTAGTTAGTGAGCATCATTGGAAATATGGTGGCTTTAAAAGGTTCTGTTAACAAGTACCTCACTCGCAAGCATTTTCAATTCTTCTGTCCCCTGGACAATAATGAATCCTTTTAGGACTTAATCCATATTCTCTAGCTGACTCCAGTTGGAAGCACTGCATTGTATTCTTTCAGCCTATCATGTGATGGTTCTCAGGAAGGCTAAACCAACTTAACCTGCTTTTCATGGCCACTCCTGGACTTGTAGACATGAATGGGATCCATCTTTCAAACTTAGGACCTTGGAAATGGAGGTGGAGGGCAGAGTTTACTCTTTTCCACCTGGCAGCCTTGGACCACATTATATCCATCTGTTTTAGTTTGCTAATTCTGCTGGAATGCAATAGACTAGAGATGGACTGGCTTTTTTAAGGGGGACCTAGTTACAAATTTACTAATTTGGGAAAACACATGCAATGTCTGCTGGCCTTCTTTCCTGGCTTCTGTGTTCAAATAGCTTTCCTGAGGGTGTTTCCTTTCTACATCTACAAACATCTGGGTCTAAGCTGGCTCTGAGCACTGAGCTGAGCTGCTGAGTTGTTTTCCCTCTCCTCTAACTCTCCTTTTAAGCTTCCAGTTGATCAAATCAAAATGCACTCATTGCAGAAGGCACTTCCTTCAGCTGACCACACACGTAATCAACCATAGATAAATTTTACATGCTGATAATTTAACTCCACCACAATAAAACAACTGGGCACCATCATCTGGTCAAGTTGACACCTGAATCTAACTACTACACCTTCCAATGATTTTCCCCCTATAATCCAGTAATGCACAAAATCAGCAAATCTGTTGACTAGGCTGATGCCCAGCCAGGGATAAAAATGCCAGCCCTACTTTTACCTCTTTACTTTCCTTTTCCTTTTCCTTTCCTTTTCCTTCCCTCCCCTTCCCTTCCCTTCCCTTCTCTTCCCTTTCCTTTTCTTTCCTTTCCTGTAGCTTAGGTCAATGGCTTCTTGTCTTTATCTATCTTTCTATCATTTTTCTGTATCTGTCTCTCATCTAACTATTTTCTCTATCATTTATCTAATCTGTCATCTGTCAACTATCATCCCTCTCATCACCTATCATCATCTGAATATTGAGATATAATTAATATAACATAAAAGTCACCATTTAAAAATTAGCAATACATCACTTCCTAGCATATTAATTAATTTGTGTGGCCATCACCACTATGTAGCTTTAGAACATTTCTTCACCCCATTAGCAGTGATTCCTCATTTCTCCTTTCTCCCAGTTCCTGGCAGCCACTGTTCTATCCCTATGGATTTGTCTATTCTGGACATTTCAGGCAAATGAAATAATAAAATATGTGGTCATTTGTGTTTGACTTCTTTTACTTATCATAATGTTTCCAAGGTTCATCCTTGTTGTATCATACATGTGCTTCAGTCCTTTTCATGGCTGGATAATATTCCATTTCATAGGTGTATCACATTTTGTTTATTTCCTGATTAGATGATGAACATTTGGGTTATTGCCACTATTTGGTTATTATGAAGTATGCTGCTATGGACGCTTGTGTACAAAGTTTTATATGAACATATTTTAAATTCTCTTTGGTACATACCTTAGGAGAGGAATTGCTAAGGTCATATGTAAATGCTATGCTTAAATTTTTTTATGAACTGCCAAACTGTTTTACACAATGGCTGCACCATTTTATACCCTCAGAAACAATATATGAGAGTTCTAATTTTCCCACATCCTTGACAATACTTTCTATTATTTGTCTTTTTGATTATAGCTATCTTAGTGAGTAAAGTAATATCTTGTTTAGATTTGCATTTCCCTAGTGGCTAATGATGTTCAATGTCTTTTCATGTACTTATTGGGCATTTATATATTTTCCTCAGAGAAATATCTGCTTGAATCCTTTGTTTAATTTTTTTAATTGGGTAATGGATCTTCATGTATTGAATATTGGGAGTTATTTATTTATGAGGCTAGATTATATGAAATATATGGTTTGTGAATACTTTTTCCCATTCTGTGCATTGTCTATTCACTTTCTGATGGTTTCTGATTGAAGCACAAAAGCTTTAAAATTTTGATGAAGTTCAGTTTATCTGTTTTTACTTTGAGTTCTAGTGCTTAAAGTGCCATTTCTAAGAAACAGTTGCAAGGTCAGAAGGTCATAAATTTTGCTATATTAACTATATGAAGTATCTAATCTATGAACATAGGATGTCTTTTCATTTACATAGGTCTTCTTAATTTCTTTGAACAATGTTTTGTGGTTTCATTGTACAAATATTCTGCTGTTAAACTTATTCCTATGTATTTTATTCTTTTGATGCTATTAAAAATGGAATTTTCTTTTTGAATTGTTCATTTCTAGTATATAGAAAACAAATGTTTTTTGTGTATTGACCTTGTACCTTGCAACTTTGTTGAACTTGTTTATTTGTTCTAATAATTTCTTTGAGGGGGCAAATTCCTTTGGATTTTCTATATACGTAATCATGTTATCTTCAAATAAAGATCATTTTACTTACTCCTCTTCAATCTGGAGCACTTTATTTCATTTTCTTGCCTAATCACTCTGACTAGAACCTCCAATGCAATGTTGAATAGAAGTGGCAAGAGCAGATATCTGAATATTGTTTCTAATGTTAGGGGAAAGCTTTCAATCTTTCATCATTAAGTAGGATGTTTTTTCATAGGTGTCCTTTATTAGGTTAAGGAAATTCCTTTCTATTTCTAGTTGACTTTTTCTTTTTTATTTCTTATGCTTTTTTTTTCAGTCTGGGAATCAAACCCGGGTCTCCTGCATGTAAGGTGAGCATTCTACCACTGAACCACCCACCTAGTTGAGCTTATTTTTTTTAATCATAAAATGTTTTTGGGTTTTGTTAAATGCTTGTCTGTGCTGACCATGTGTTTTCCCCTTTGTTGTATTAATATGGTATATTATATTGATTTTTTGTATGTTGAACCATTCTTGCATTCCTGAAATCTATCTCACCGGGTCATGGAATTTGTATGCTGCTGGACTTAGTTTGCTAGTATTTCATTGAAGATTTTTGCATCTATATTTTGTAAATGATATTGATCCATGGTTTTATTTTCTTAAGAAGTTCTTTTCTTGTTTAGTATTAGGGAAATACTGGCATCAGAATGATTTCAGAGGCATTCCCTCCTCTTCTATTTTGGAATAGTTTGAGAAGGATTGGTGTTAATTGATTTTTGAATATATAGCAAAATTCACCAAGGAAGCCATTTGGGCCTGGACTTTTCTTTTGGGAAAGTTCATGTTTACTAATTCAATCTCTTTACTTATTGTAGGTCTATTATGTTAGAGGTCATTGCCTTGAGAGCTCTCTCTGTAGACATTTACACAGTAGTAACTGGGCCAGCATTTGTTGACCAAACAACTGGACACCATAATCTATCCAAGTTAACATATAAAATTAACCATTATGGTATATAAAAATTTTCTCCTCTAAACTTCATGGCTCCCATTCTTTTTGCTGATATTGTTGTGAACTAAATATTTATATTTTGTGTGTCCATCAATGCAAATGTATAATTATTACTTTTAGTTTTCTTTTAAACCAGACAGGAGGAAAAAAGAATTACAACCAAAAAGTGCATTTATACTATTTTTTATATTTATGTATGCAGGTACCCTAATGAGTACTCTTTATTTCCTAATGTAGATTCAAGTTATTGTCTAGTGTCCTTTCATTTAATCTGAATGACCCCTTTAGTATTTCTTATAGGGCAAGTCTCAGATTATGTTTATCTGAGAATGTCATAATTTCCCCTAGTTTTGCTGGATTTAGAATTATAAGTCCTTCTGGGTTCTTCTATATTATCCCTACCATTCTCTGAACACTTATTTTCTGGTACAAAAAGATCTTACAGGTTCATCTTTTACTTTCTCTTATGAGATTTATAAGTAAACATTTCTCCAACATTTCTCCCTCCTTGTCCCTCCCCCTTTCTACCCAGTAAAGCATAGACCTGATTATTCAGCTCACCTACTGGCTTTTAGACTAAATTTTGAAAGAAAGAATGAAAAAACTGATGAATAATTTATTGTATCAATCATGCGGAGATAAAGTAGAGTGGTACTGCTCAAATTGTGATGAAAGCTTCAAGTTTTTTATTTTTGGGGGGTCCATGTTCCGGGATTTGAACACAGGTCTCCTGCATGAAAGGTGAGCATTCTACCACTGGATGACCTGTGCACCCTAAAAACTTCAAGTATTTTTAAAAATACATTTCCAATCCATGTAGACCAATATATTTTAAAAATACAATAAAAACAAATCACTTGAAAAATAAAATAAATAAAGACCTACAAAATGCAAAGACCAGATGATTAATACTGAGCAATTGTTCTTAAAGTGTGTTTTAGAGTTTTCAGATGTCACAATCAGTTGACCATAAATGTGAAGGTTTATTTCTGCAGTTTTAATTAGATTCCATTATTCATTTCTGTCTATTCTTGCACCAATACTGTGCTCTTTTGATTACTGTAGCTTTGTAATAAGTTTTAAAATCTGGAAGTGTGGGTCCTTCAATGTCATTTTTCTTTTTCAAGATGTTTTTGGATATTTGGGACTCCTTAGCCTTCCATATAAATTTGATGATTGTTTTTTCCATATTTTCAAAGAAAGTTGTTGGAATTTTCATTCGAGCTGCTTTGAATCTGTAAATAGCCTTGGGGAGAGTTGATATCTTAAAAATATTTAGTCTTGGGTCATGTCGGAGACCCAAGTTTGATTCCTGGGGCCTGTCCACGCAAAATAAAAAGAAATCCTGGTGTCTACTCACTGATGCTGTGGGCATCAGGCAATGATTTCTTTAAGTAATGTTTTATAGTTTTCTCTGTACAAGTCCCTTGCAGCCTTGGTTAAATTTATTTCTAGATCTTTGAATCTTTTAGTTGCTAGTGTAAATGGGATTTTTTCTTGATTTTCTCTTGATATAGTTCAGATCAGAGACGTTACTGATATTTACATGTTGATTTGTACCCTGCCACATTGATAAATTTGTTTACTAGCTCTAGTAACTTTTTTGTGGATATTAAAATAGTTACTTCAGCTACATTTTGGTTACTATTTTCATGGTATATATTTTGCCATGCTTTCATTTTCAAGCTACTTATGTATTTGAATTTAAAGTGAGTCTTTTGTAAACAAAATATTCTTGGCCATGCCTTCTTTTTAATCCATCCTGCCAATCTCTTCCTTTTGACTGGACAGTTTAATCCATTTCCATTAATGTTCTAATGACAATGCAGGATTACCTTCTTCCATTTGCTATTTGGTATTTGTAAGTATCATTCCATTTTGTCTCTAAATATTTCTGTTAATGCCTACTTTTATGTTTATTTATTTTTTATTGTACTGTTTAGTCCCTTCTCATTTCTTTCTCTATATATTTTAATATACTTTCTTTCTGGCTACTATGGGACTTAAATTTAGCATCTTAAATTTGTAATCATCACATTTGATTTGATACTGATTTAACATCAATAACAAATACATATACTGTCCCTCCATCCTCCACTCCTTTGTTGTACTTGTCACAAATTATGTTTTTGTAAGTTTATGTGCAGAACCATAGGTTTATCATGGCCTATTATGCATTTGCACTTTTGAAACTCTAATAGTGAAAAGTGGAGCTACATACAAAATAAAATAATATATATAAGACTGGCTTTTAAAATTCCTATATATATTTGCCTTTATCAGAGTACTTTATTTCCTTATGCTGCTTTGGTTTTCTCTCTAATGTCCTTTCCTTTCAGTCTGAAGAACTCCCTTTAGCATGACTTGTAGGGGCTTTCTAGTGATGACAAACTCCTCCAGCTTTTGTTTACATAAGCCTGTCTTAACCTTTCCTTGTTTTTGAAAGATAGTCTTTCTGGGTATAAAAAATTCTTGGTTGGCAATTGTTTTTTATCAGCACTTTAAATGTTGTCCACTGCCTTTTTGCCTCCATTTCTTTTATGAGAAACTAGTCCATCATCTCATTGGAACTTCCTTGTACATAAAATATGACTTTTCTCTTGTAGCTTTCAGAACTCTCTCCTTGTCCTTGGCATTTTATGGTTTGTTTACTATGTATCTGGGCTTTTTACATTCAAGTTTGTCTATCCTGTTTGGGGTTTGTTTGGTTCTTGACTGTTCACATGTATGTCTCATTAAATTTGGTTAGTTTTCTATCATTATTTCTTTGAATATTCCTTTTGCTCCTGTGGTGGTTTGGAATTATGTATCCACACAAAACATGTTCTTAAGCATAATCCATCCTTGTGGATATGAACCCATCATAAATAGAGTTTTGGATGTGAATATTTTGGTTAAAATATTGTACAACTGTATCAGGATGGGTCTTAATCCTATAACCAGAGGACTTACAGAGAAGACAAAAGAGTTAAAAGACACAAGAAGTATCTGGAAACTGAAGCTCAATGGAATAAGAAGCTAGGAGAGGTTGCCATATACATTGCCATTTGACAAATAGCCAAGACTAAATATTTCTAAGAGCCAGTCCCAGAATGCTACAGTCTTCAGAGAGAAAGCATCACCATCATGACTCTTTGATTTTTTATTTCTCTTACATTCAATACTGTGAGACAATAAATTCCTGATGTTTAAACCAACTCATTGCATGGTATTTGTTTTAGCAACCGGGAGACTAAAACAGCCCTTTTCTCTGTTTCGTATGCATCTGGTACTCCCATAATGCATATATTGATGCATTTGATGGTGTCCTATAATTGTCTTAGGCTTTGTTCACTTTTATTCTTTTTTTTTGTCTTCTCCTCAGCCTGAATAATTTCAGTGGCCTTATCTTTTAGTTCCCTGATTCTTTCCTATGCAAGCATTAGTCTGCTGTTGAACCACTCCAGAAATTTTTAATTTTTATTTTGTGACCTTCAACTTCAGCATTTCTGTTTGGTTTCTTTATATAATTTCTATCTCTTTTTTGAAATTCTCATTTTGACAACATATAGCTTTTCCAACATCCTTTAGTTTTGTCTCTATTTTCCTTTAGCTATTTAAGAAATTTTTAAAATCCACTCTATTTCTATCTCCTGATGGTCTCTGTTACCAACTGAAAATTTCCAAGTTGTCAGTTCATATCAGTGAGATCATACAGTATTTGGCCTTTTACTTCTGGCTAATCTCACTCAGCATAATGTCCTTTAAGGTCCATCCATGTTGTTACATACTTCATAACTTTATTCTGTCTTATAGCTGCATAATATTCCATCATATGTATATACCACAGCTTGTTTAGCCATTTGTCTGTTGATGGACATTTTGGCTGTTTCCATCTCTTGGCAATTGTAAATAATGCTGCTATAAACATCGGTGTGCAAATGTCTATTTGTGTCCTTGCCCTCATGTCCTCTGAGTAGATACCTAACAATGATATTGTCGGGGAATAAGGCAATTCTATACTTAGCTTCCTAAGGAATCACCAAACTGCCTTTCACAGCGGTTGTACCATTTGACATTCCCACCAACAGTAGATAAGTGTGTCTCTTTCTACACATCCTCTCCAGCACTTGTTGTTTTCTGTTTTATTGATAATGGTCATTCTGGCGGGTGTGAGATGATATCTCATAGTGGTTTTGATTTGCATTTCCCTAATAGCCAGGGAAGTTGAGCATTTTTCATGTGCCTTTTGGCCATTTGTATTTCCTCTTCTGAGCAGTGTCTGTTTATGTCTTTTGTCCAATTTGTAATTGGGTTGCTTGTCTTTTTGTTGTTGAGTTGAACAATCTCTTCATATATTCTGGATACTAGACCTTTAGCTGATATATCGTTTCCAGATATTGTCTCCCATTGTGTAGGCTGTCTTTTTACTTTCTTGATGAAGTTCTTTGAGGCACAAAAGCATTTAATTCTGAGGAGTTCCCATTTATTTCCTTCTTTCTTCAATTCTCGTGCTTTGGGTGTAAGGTCTAGGAAACCACCTCCTATTAGAAGATTTATAAGATATTTTGTTGCTTCCTATGGAACAGAGCTCAAAGGATATTAGGGAATGATGAGAAAGACATATGGGATCAAGGGGTCTGAAGCTTAGTGACAACAGAATACAGACAACTTTATTCTTAACTAGTTCCTGCTTATATACTGCAGGGTTTATGTGACAAAAAGCATGCATGCATTTCATGAGAAAACAGAGTGCTTTCTTTTCAGTGTTCATTCCCTATCCCTAATAAAGAATTTGGGGTTAAAAACAAATAAAGATTATCTCCCTCCCAGACTGTTCTCCATTAAGCAGATAACAGTCTCCACAGTTTACTGCCATCGCCACTCCGATGCCAGTTGCTCCCAATAAATTCCGCAGGTTTTCATTAACCCTTGCTCTTACAAAAGTTTTATGGTCTTAGATCTAATGTTTAGATCTTTGATCTATTTTGAGTTAATTTTCATACAGGGTGTGAAACATGGATCCTCTTTCATTCTTTTGCATGTGGATATCCAATTCTCTAAGCACCATTGATTGAAGAGACTGTTCTGTCCCAGGTGTGTTGGCTTGACTGCCTTATCAAAGATCAATTGTCCATAGATGAGAGGGTCTATATCTGAACACTCTATTCAGTTCCATTGGTCAATATATCTATCTTTATGCCAGCACCGTGCTGTTTTGACCACTGTAACTTCATAATACACCTTAAAGTCAGGTAGTGTGGGACCTCAAACTTCACTTTTCTTTCTCAGGACAATTTTAGCTATTCAGGGCACCCTACCCTTCCAGATAAATTTGGTTATTGGTTTTTCCATTTCTGAAAAATATTTTTTTGGGATTTTAATTGGTATTGCATTGAATCTGCAAGTCAGTTTAGGTAGAACTGACATCTTACCTATATTTAGTCTTTCAGTCCATGAACACGTTATGCCCTTCCATTAATTTAGGTCTTCCATGATTTCTTTTAACAATTTCTTGTAGTTTTCTTTGTATAGGTCTTTTGTATCTTTAACTAAATTTATTCCTAAATATTTTATTCTTTTGGTTGCAATTTAAATGGGATTTTTTTCTTGATTTCCCCCTCAGATTGTTCATTACTAGTGTATAGAAACGCTACAGATTTTTGAGTGTTGATCTTTGCTGTACTCATTTATTAACTTTAGTGGTTTTGCTGTGGATTTTTCAGGATTTTCAACATATACTATCTTATCATCTGTAAACAGTGAGAGTTTTACTTCTTCCTTTCCAATTTGGATGTCTTGTACTTCTTTTTCTTGTGTAAGTGCTCTGGCTAGAACTTCCAACACAATGTTGAATAGCAATAATGACAGTGGACATCCTTGTTCCTGATCTTAGGGGGAAAGTGTTCAGTTTTTCCCCCCTGAGGATGATGTTAGCTGTGGGTTTTTCATATATTCCCTTTTATCATGTTGAGGAAGTTCCCTTCTATTCCTATACTTTGAAGTGTTTTCAACAAGAAAGAATTTTGAATTCTGTCAAATTCCTTTTCTGCATCAATTGAGATGATCATGTGTTTTTTCTCCTTTGATTTGTTGATATGGTGTATTACATTAATCGATTTTCTTATGTTGAACCATCCTTGCATACCTGGAATGACCTACTTGGTCATGATGTATAATTCTTTTAATGTGTTGCTAGATTCAATTTGCTAGAATTTTGTTGAGGATTTTTGCATCTATATTTATTAGAGAGATTGGGCTGTAGTTTCCTTTTTTATGTAATATCTTTGTCTGGCTTTGGTATGAGGGTGATGTTGGCTTTGTAGAATAAGAGCTTTCCCTCCTCTTCAATTTTTTTGAAGAGTTTGAGCAGGATTGGTACTAATTCTTTCTTGAATATTTGGTAGAATTCACATGTGAAGCCATCTGATCCTGGATTTTTCTTATTGGGGAGCTTCTTAATGACTGCTTCAATTTCTTTACTTGTGATTGGTTTGTTTAGGCCATCTATTTCTTCTCAAGTCCATGTTGGTTGTTCATGCCTTTCTAGGAAGTTGTCCATTTCATCTACATTGTTGAGTTTATTAGCATAAAATTGTTCATAGTTTCCTCTCATTACTTCTTTATCTCTGCAGGGTCATTGATTATGTCTCCAAGACAATTTTTAAGAGTCTTTTTCTTGTATATCCAAATTCTGGTCTTCTTTGTTGATGGTTTCTAATGTTTTACTACTTTTCTTTTGGATGGGCCATTATTTACTGTTTCTTTGTTTTTCTTAAATCTTTTGTTGCACAATGTACATTTAATATTTTAAAGTATTAACTCTAAGATCTAGTCCCTGAAAGGTTTATTCATTAAGTTTGCATCCAGCTAGTGTTATGACAGGAATTTCCTTGAGTCCCAGGAGCTAACAACAATAAACAAACCAAGTCACAAAACATCTTTCACATCTTTGCAAATTGACTGGCTTGGCTGGTGCTCTCATTCAGAATTTATTCCCCTGCTCAAGTAGATCATGCTGAGACATATGTGAAGTCTGTTTCTTGTCCTGGGCTTGCATTTGTTCATGGCCTTAGGAATTCCTCTCTTTATAGAAAGTTCAGTGCCTCCTATACTCCTTATGAAACAATTTTTCTTTCTCTCTAGGTGCTGTATTGTATGGCTTAAATCAAGTTATACTTTGCCAGGTAATTTTCACTTAATTTTTTCTTACAGTGCTTTAGCTATTCACAAGCGGCGTCTGCCTCCAAGCCAACTTCTGGAAGGGTGAGCTAGGGGTGAGTTTCCTCACTCAGTCTTTCAGCTGCACCTAATAACTTGGCCTTGACTATACAGGCACCCTTGTATGTGCATAGGGGTCACTCTGCTCCTTGCAAAACAGGGCCAGTGACCCCACAGTGGTAGTACAGGGTGGCTCTACAGCATACCAAGGAGGGATTATAGAGGGTCCAGAAAGAGCACCAAGAGCTTCTTCTACTATTTGGCACTCAAGCAAATTTTTAACTGCTTTCTGAAGTTCTGAGGAAGATGGCTCTGCCAGGTTTAGCTCATTGTTGAAAGAGGAGTGCTGGAATGTCACCCTGGAGTATCTTATGCTGCCATCATGGTTGATCAGAAATATTATTTTTAATTTGTATATTTATTTTTCATCCAAGGAAATATGAGTTATTTAATAATGTTACTAAATTCTATTTTGGAAATAATACTTTGTTTGAGGGCAGAAGGAAACAGAAATATTAGGATAAAATGTGAATCTGCTTTCATCTTCATATCTTTAGTACATGGACCCATGTGTACACAGATGAGTAAGTTCAGTTCTGACTCTTGATTACTGAGGTCTGTATAGTCATCAAGAAGGAGGATTTGTGATTTTAATATGCTTTGTCTAATTTCCACAGTCACTGGTTTAAATGAAAACAGATCAAAACACTAAAATAAATTACTAATCATGGACTCTTTCTAGAATTATCTGTTCTGTTTATGTTTCATTTTTGCATAAGAAAAAATACTTACTATGTTTTCAATGTAAAATTCTAATAACAGATTCTCTCAAGTGCCAGTGTGAAATGCATGAAATAAAATATTATTCTCTCATGAGAACAGAAGGATTCAATTCTTTCCCATACTTAATTCCACCAAAATAAGTCCTTTCAGAATAAGAGCTTCTTGAAAATCAAAAAGTAAAAAATACAACATTAATCTCATCACTGTCTTTCAGGTTAAAATTAAATATATATTGAAAGCATTGCTATATTAGCAATGAAAACATACTTTGTTACCTTGCTTTATTCTATGAGTTGGTTTTCCATATTATTAGCCAGTGCCTACATATATTGGTCAATTGTGTCATAGAAAAAGTAATATTTTAGCTACTTTCTTTGCTGTAGATTCATGCACATTTCCAATCAAAAATTTTTGTAAGTCATTTTTCTAAGGAGACATTTTCATATGTGTTCTTAGCAACTTGAAGTGCTATCTGAAAAAGCCTAGGAAACACTAATATTTACATGTGAAACAGTGAACATCTTCTATTAGCTTTTTTATTTAATGCCCTTTATTGTAAAGACTGCTTTGATTTTGTATTTACTTATGTTTTACATTTAAGAGTTGCTTATGTTTACTTTGTTTTTTAATTTATTTTTGTACACTTTATTCAAATATAATATACTTTATTCAAATATAACATCCTTCATAAAAGTACACAAATCATAAGAGTTCAGCTTGATGACATTTTACAAAATGAGAACACCCATGTAACTAGCACCCAGATCATTATCTGTACTCTCAGAGGCCCTCGTGATCCTTCCCATCCTTACCTAAACTCACAAGGATAATGACCATCCTTATGACTGTTACCTTAGATTAGAGGTTTTGTTTGATTGCTTTGTGTTTTTACAATATGGGCATATATTTAAGGTTATGTGAACTTGCAGAGGAATGCTGTATCTTAGACCTATTACCGTAGTACTTTTTCATTTTAATAGGACAATACTTCAACATTAAGTACATTGCCAAAACTATGTCCCTTTCACTACTATCTACTTCCAGATTATTTTCATCATCCTAAACCAAAACTCACACATATTAAGAGCTGGTTAAGGTTTGATTAACCAGTACATCTCCACAAATAACATGTTGTAATTTTAGTACTTCACCCTCAATTATAGCTACAACAATACAGTCATAATGTGAAGTTTTATATTTCTGAATAGAATTAGTACTTATTCTTTTGGTCCTCATTTATTTGGAATAAATTCTATCATCAACATGTGATTAATTACTACTCCTGCATTTATAAATCATGTGTCTATTCTTGACAAAAAAAAATTTCAGCAAAGTTTTTCTCAGTGTATGTAATTAGAGTTAAATATAAAATAATGTTATTTCTCTAAATTAGCTCATACCATTAAAGTATAAATTAAAAAGAACAACATTGATCTAAAATTAAAATGATTGTAAAAATAAGATTTAAAAGTAAACAGATTGTGATGGTTTGATGCTGTATGTACCTCAGAAAGACATGTTCTTAAAGTTAACCCATTCCTGTGGGGGTGGACCCATTGTAAGTAGAACCTTTTGATGAGGCTATTTCAGTCAAGATGTGAACATTCAGAAATAGTCTTAATCCTATTACTAGAGTCCTTTATAAATAGAATGAACACAGAGAAAGAGAGACGGGGTGGGGAGAGCAGGTCCCCTCATCCCGGCAGGGACAAGAAGCTAAGAGCAACAAAACCTGGGAAAAAAGGGACCAGCAAATACTTTGCCACATGGCAAAGGTGCCAAGGATTACCTGCAGCCAGTCTTTGCCTTGATTTGAACATTTTCTTAGCCTCAAACAGTCAGCTAATAAATTCCCATTGTTTTAGCTAATGCATTTCATGATATCTGCTTAAGCAGTCTTGGAAACTGAATAAAATGCTTACATTTTTCTCAGATTTTTAGTTGCTTGTGAGCTATAGATGAGAACCAACCTGAAAAATGGTAAAAATTGTAAAATGGTCCTATTGTATAGACCCAAGCAGCTTGCCACTTGAGTTCAACAGCTTCACCTGTGGATGTCATGGCAATGTCAAATTACAATAAAAGTTCCTAAATAGTTAACCTTATATTCTGTGGTTATCCTGGCAACAGCCAGTAACAGTCTATGAACCAGTGTGGGTCCACAGCCTATATTTAAGTAGCACTGGCCTAGGAGGTATTAATACGCTCCATCCTTATACATAGGGGTACAGTCTGGCTACAAAAACGAAGAAGACAATCACAGAGTAGTTTTCTATTCGTATATTGTTTAGTTTATAGTCTTATCTGTAGTCATTTTACAATTCTAGATGGCTTCAGATGAATTGCTTAATCTTTTGAGCCTCAGCTTTCTTCTTCATTAAATAGAAATACTATCTCCTTGACAGTGAATTAAAATGCCTTAATATATGAAGAGTACCTAGGGCAGTACCGGAATATAGTTCTCAATAGAGGTTAGATACCTCTTCTTCTCTCTCTTCATCCTCACTACTCCTTTTGTCCCCTGTGTATTTTGTATCATGGTGAAGTCAGATTAAAGTGATCAGAGGTAATCTTGGTGGGGAAAAATAAGTTTTATTAAGTGTATGGATATGTAAATATAGAAGTAAGGAAGAGCAGTTCCATTTGTCAGAGTGGGTGAAGATGAAGTGTAATATGTACACTGAATATTTGTATCTTCAGCGTTTGTTGGTATTTTGTATGACTGACAGACCCGTCAGCTACCACTCTTACGGAGGTATCTGTCATACTGTTTATGAGATCTAGTTAATGCTAAGCCTTCCCCAAAATGAATTTAGTTACTAATGTTGACATTCAAGGACCTGATTTGACATTTTCTGACAGAGGAAGTTTAGGGTGTTATTATTTTAATCCCATGGTCCTGTTCAGAGAAAAAAACACTGTTTGGGTTATGTCTGCCTACCTCCCCCTCTCCTTCACTCCCTCCCTTCCTTCTTTCCCATGGCTTTTGAGTATAATTTAGTTACTATGGAATTTACTCTTTTAAGTACAAAATTCAAATATTTTAAATAAATTTACCAAGTAGTGCCATCACCAAGATTCATGACAGAATATTTCTTTCACCCAAAAAGTCAATCGTAACCTTTGTAATCAATTCCCGTTCCCACCTCCAGCATCCAGCAACCATTAATCTACTTTTTGTCTCTTTAGATTTGCCTTTTCTAGACATTTCATATAAATGGAATCATTTAATATGTGGTTTTTTGCATTTGGCTACTTTCATTTAGCATCATGTCTTTGAGATTCACCCTTGCTGTAGGACATATAAATTAATATTTGTACCTTCTGATTGCTGAATGTTATTCCACTTTATGGATATACCACATTTTGTTTATACAGTCACCAGTTGGTGGACATTGGGTTGTTTCCATTTTTTGATTATCATGAATAATGCTATTGTGAACATTGCAAAAACCTTTTCTGGACATATGTTTTCACTTCTCTCCCATTTTGGAGTGGGATTACTGATTCATTTGATACTTACATGCAATTTAAAAAAAATTTTTTAAGTGTTTTTTCAAAGTGGCTGCACCATTTCCTGTATTTAATTATTTTGGTTTTTATAATTTTTTTTTTTTAACATTGGCAGGCACCACAAACGAACCCAAGTCTCCAGCATGGCAGGCTAGAATTCTGCTGCTGAGCCACCATTGCACCACCCTATAATGATTTTTAAAGGTTATTTGCATGGTGTTTATTAAGAAAAAGAAAGTTATAGAGCATAGGGTAATTATTTAGTGCGCACTGCCACACATCACCCAGACTCTCCTTTTGAGAGTGCCACCAGCTGACCATGCTTCATGATCAACTCTCTCCAGGAACTTCCCTTGTCTGAACAGCCGTCTTGCTCAAAATCATGGTACTTTATTGGGGTACTTTCCATGGTACCAGTTAATATGAAGCTATGAAGGTCAAGTGTCTTTGCCCAACTCAGGACAGGCAAAGGGCCATCCCAGCCACAGGGCTCGCTATGGGGTTGACCTTTGTTGGAACAGTATTGCAGCCCATCTCCTGCCTTCTTTCTTCTTTTTCCTGAGAAATGTTGATCCCCAGAGCACTCCCTAATAATCTCTCAGCACATTACTCTCCATCTGTGAGTTGCTCGCCAAGAAAAACAACCGCAGCACATTGCTGTCCTTTTAAGCATTTACGTATTGCATTTATACTTGCCTTATTCAGTACCTCCCCCTACTGGTAAGAATCAGAGTACTTTCTTGAAGCTTGAAGCCAAATTCCAATCAGTTTCTGTTATCTCACCATCTACCAAGAGAGGGCAGTGAAATGCTAGTTAAACTAGTAGTGCTGTGGCCAGAAAAAAGGAGAATTTAATTACCACAGAAATTTCTAGCAGTTTGTTCTCTGAAAAAAAAGTTTTGCTGGCTCTTCTGCATCAATCAGGGATCAGTAGTGTGTGTAGGAGTAGAATTCATTTGGCATGCTCTAAGGAAAGCAAAATTTTGAAGAATTTCTTTTTCAGGGGACACTCCTGAGTGCGGGCTGTTTTAATTTTTTAATTAATTAATGTTTAAACTGATGGTATAGAAGCTTTTGAACTAAGTGGATTTTTAAAAATCCAGTAAAAGATGACTCATAAAATAGGAGAATGTGAGACGCCAGAGTTTATCTATTTCAACCTCCTTATTTTACAGATTGAAATACATGATGCTTAAGAGTTAGAATCCTAGAGTCCCAAGGGGAGCCAGGACTAAGATTTGGTTGAATGCTTTTCTCATTACATCTTGCTCTCCTTCTTTTATTGTAGGATTTTGGCTATTTCTAGTTTTTCATAGTGTTAAAAACTTTTATTCATAAAGAAAAACATTGAAGAGAAACTTATGAAATGGGATTGGTGATGGGGATCGACATTGTCGGATCAGGTTGACTATGATTCAGCAGTGACTTTGAGTTTTGGGAAACTTCAGAATTGTTTTTCTAATGCTAGTTTTATCAATGTTTTTGATATATGTAATTGCTCATTTTTAATTATTTTTTCTTTGCTATCTTGATAATTCATACAATTAGTGCAGTTACATGTAGTTAACCATTTTCAGTCTCCATGATTTTGTTGAATTTTGTGTCCTCCAAAATTCTTTCTTGGGTGAAATGCTGTTGTTTAAGTAAACAAAACCTCTAGGAAAGTTCTTAACAAAATAAAAATCAAATAACCATTCCCATTCCTCTCATCTTTGTTAATATGAGTATTAAATTATCTTACGTCCTTGCTTGGCAAACCCAGGAAATATCCTGGTTGTAGACCTCATTAACTTTTTAAACCATTTATATTTGAGGAATTCCCCACAACCTTTGTTCAAATCTGAGGCAAAGTTCAGTACCATTATTTTTTAAATCAACTTCTTCTTCTTGCCATGAATTAAAATCCCTCCTTACTCTCAATTTTCTTTGTCTCTATAAATATGTACCCTTGTCATGACAGAATCATAAAGCATTAGGAAATGTGATTTTAAGTGCATGGCTAATTAGATGGCTTTTTCTATTTCTTTATCAATGGACTTTGGATTTAAGTGTGTGTCTGTGTATGTGAGAGACAGAGAGAGCAGCGTCTTTTCTTTGTTGGTCTCTTCTGCCTATTTACTTTCCGATTCAGAATGTCACTTTATTCAACTACTTCAGGAAATAAGTCTTTCAATACTGAGGCTTCTTTTACAAAACCCAAGTCAATGGCTCAGCCTTGGTTTAGAATCAATTCAACTTCCATGATGGTACATCTCTGCCTCTATAAGATCCTGGTTTTTCATTTGCTCCCCCCGAATGTCAGGTATATGATCTAACTTTTGTGAGTCACGTTTCCCTTATATACAAAATATGGTTGAGAATTCTTAAGTCATAGCAATGATGTGAGAGTTAAATGAGATGGTAGCTATCAAATGCTTGGCACCTAACAGTAACACCGTATGTGGTATCATTACTTCATCATCAGCTCTTCACCTTAAAAAATTTTGCTCTTTTATACTACCGGTTACAGTGAGTATAGATAACCAAGAGCAGCTTGTATGGTTCCCACTCTATCCCAAAAAGGAATAGAATTTTAATAAGGTCAGTTCCTCAAACTAAATTTCAGGCATTAGCCAGTAGATGGGAAGGATTTGATGGAAATGACTTTGTTAGCTTTTTCTTGAATTCCAAATTTATTCTACATAAAGAATTTACTTGTTCTGCCTTTGGGTATGATTGTTGGGCTTTGGGAAACTTGAATTTTCAATTTTCAGGATAATTATTTCAACCATTCATTCTTTTTATCTTTACTTTTGGCCTTTATTAACTCCTTATTTACTCATTACTGATGCCCTATATTCTGTTATATTTGAAATATGGCAGTCTTGTTAATATTTATATTGACATGAATCTACTAAACACCCTTTAAATATGATTCATGGCTCAATCAAGATTAAAATCATATTCTGCATTTAAGCCTTGAAAACTTGGAATGCTGTGGTTCTGATACATGCCCTCTGATAAGTGCTTGCTGCTGATAATGAATTAATCAAGCACTCAGATTTCTGAAATATGATCACATAATTCTTTTTACCATAAAAGAAAAAATATATCTGCTACTTAAAAGTTATTTCAGAATTAAACTATTTTTACCATTTTATGAAATATTATAATTTTGGGTTGTATTTGGGAGAATGTAGTGGGACAATTTGCAGAGATAATTTGTGAATATAACTTGTGAAAAAGTGCTAATAAACTATAAAGTGTTATATACCTATGAGGAATCATAATCATATTGCTCCCCAAATTGATGAACCATACTTTAAGTCACCATTACAAATAGATATAGGGACTTTAAAGAAACAAAAAAGTGGCCTATAAGTTTGTGATCTCTGGGCTAAAGCTATTATCTTTAATGCTTCTTTCTGTTTTGAGATTCTATGAAAATATGAGTAAGAATTCAAAATTAACAAAAATATCAACAAAACCACAGCTCTCATCAGATGCCTAGGACACCCATTTATCCTCTATATTAACTGATGGACATTGGGTTTGCACATGTTAGAAATTGCTTCTGTAATGATGCCTGATGTTAGTTAGCTAAGTATCACTGGTATAGTGTGAGAGGGTCAGGGCTCTCCTTCCCTGACATGCCCTGACTATTTAAAAATGCGCCTTATTTTTGATGATTTAACTTTGTAAAAGTATCTGTTTTATCACCTAATTAATCAAACTTGATGGAAAACCTAGATGGGATATTATTTCTTTCAGAAGGAAATTACTTTAAAGGTAGTCAAAAGGACAGCTGAATTAGACATTTAGAAGTCATATCTATGGGAGAAGAAAATGTGAGCTTCTTCTTTGCTGTTTTTACTTCATAAAAGAAGTGTTCTGATACTGAAAGTCATAAAAATATCACATGGCTCACCAAAATTTCATCATCACCAACTCTCCTTTCTCATTTTTATTAGTTTGGTGATTGTTTAATGGCAAGCAAGAAACTCTGGCATTTTGAAAAGGCATTAAATGGATGCTATAGCTTGTGGTGGGCCTTTTATTAAATGTCTCACTATTCCTTTCCAGAAACTTCCTAATTAGCTTCAGGCTTTGGTTCAGAGGATTGTGCATGGTTGTATTTAGCTACCTGGGAAGTATCTCTGGAAAGATGCTGGCTCAGTCTACCAGGGTTGTATCTGGCTGCCTTTTGGGTGAGAGTTTTATTTTCAGATGATTGCCACAGTCGCATTATAGTGAGGAGAGCCTGATTTCATTCTAAGAACTTTTTTTCTATTTCATATAGTTCGGAACTATTTTCCTCTTCTCTTTTGTCCCTAGGAGAATGAGATAAAATAACAGGCTTCTGTGGAAAATGTTATATACTTAATAGTAAAGATTTGACATGTTTTGTATTTTCTGTAGTTTGTGAAGGAATAACTCCAATCTTTTTAAAATATATAAAATGATATAGTAAATAAAATAATATAATATAAAATAAAATAGTATACAAAATAAAATGAAATTAACAATTCAATGGAGCTCTTTTGTCCCTAGGAGAAGGAGATAAAATAACAGGCTTCTATGGAAAATCTTTAATATTAAAGATTTGACATATATTGTCCTTTCTGTAGTTTGTGAAGGAATAATTCCAATCTTTTTTAAATATGTAATGATATAGTAAATAAAATAATATAATATAAAATAAAGCAGTATATAAAATAAAATGAAATTAGCAATTCAATGGAGCTCTTCGGGGTGGAGAAGAAGTTATAAATATATGCAAAATGACACAGCCTTGCCCACTAAGGGCACATAACTAACCACAATATTAGGCGGAATGAAATAAAGGCTAGTTACGAGTATTCACAATATACTTTGAGAGCACAAAGAACTTAATAAGAGGATCAGGGAATGCTTCTTAGAAAATATGGCCAATAAAGATGAGAAGGGTTTTATATACAAAGAATAGGCTGAAGGGTATCCCACAGTCAGTGAATTAGGTAGAAGACAGGAATGGTTAAAATGCTTGGTGGATTGCTGGGACAGCAAATGGACCAGTTTGCTGAGAGTAGGGTGCATAGTTGGGTATATATAGTAGGAGACAAAGCTAGTGAGACAGTTAGGGACTGGGTAAAGGAAGGTCTTGAATCTGCTGGGCTAAGGAACTTTATAGTAGTCCTCCCCCACAGGGTTTTAAATCAGTTGAAATATTTATTCTTTTTTTCTTAAAATATCTTTTCAAACATGTTTTCTTGGAATGATTTTGGAGCCACTTCCTTGGTTTCAGAGCAATATGCTTTAGTGAAGCAGAACTCTCATTTGGATGCCTTGTTCATAATGTCATTTGTCTTATTTAGTCATCTTCCAAAGGAGTGACTTTTAAAACTGATCAAATGAGATGATACACATGGAGGGGATTTAAAAAGGGTAACATTTATTAGAAATTGGAGATTCTTTTATTTGGAAGCAAACCTTTGACCTTTATATTACAAAAGGTGTATTTAAAACTTGGCATCACTTTTCTTTTTCTTTACTCCATGCCCTCCATGCACATTTTAAAAATAGAACAATATAATAATATTACAGAAAGTTTGGAAACAGAGAAGAAAACACACCCAGAATCCCTTTCATCTCGTAGGGCCCCTGCGATAATTCTGGCTCTGGGTTAGGATAAATTGGACTCTGGTCATTTTGCCAGCTCACCATTCTTTTCCTTTCTTCCTTGAGTAGTACTCTGAATTTCCTTGGAGAAGCAAACTGCACTTAGACTATGATTGAGATGGAACTGATCTATTGCTGCATCTAGGAGGCTAACAATGAATAATTATATCACATTGGGCTATGGTATTTGGTTTAGGGTTGGGCATATGGTCAAGTCAGGCCACCCAGAGTCAGACTCAATTCTGAGTCTTTCATTGGAAATTTTGGATAGAAGTTATAATTTTCCTCTGGAGTTGTTGAGAAAATAGAATATAAGCATAAAGCTTCTAGTAGCTATCTAGCCATCATTTAGGTAAGAATGGAGCCAACTGGGAGGAAAACAGAATCCAGAGAGAGATAGAGACAGCTTTCCGGACGTTAGTGCTACAATGATGGGTATTTTAGTTGTATTTGTCAGTAATTCTTGATGCTTTGGCTACTTTGAACTGTACTTTTGCCACTGGCTAGTGTACACAGGAAATACTCAAAGTTGAATACAAAGTTGAAATACTAAACTGAGGTAGGGTTTGAACTCAGAAAAGGTTGAAGTACTCTGGGAAATGATAATATTGGAGATGGAGATTATAATGTACATCTGAGGATAACAAAGATTGATTTGTGATATTGGGCTCAACTCTCTCCATCATTCCCTGGAGGTTATGTATTTCTCTTTAATTAACTCAAAAGAAGAATACTTCCAGGTACCCTTCATGTCACTTCTGATGAAGGGAGATGTAGCCATACAATCTTTCAGCTATTTGCCTAGGATGAGACATGGGCATTAAGGCACTTTTGCTTACAGCAGCTCTGACAGCACAGGGAAGATTGGAGAGGTGATCAATTTGGGACATTTTGCAGAAGATGAAGGACAGATCATATTATATGCTGCATTTTTTCCTCTTTTTTGTCATCCTGGAATATTTTTCCTAGTACAAAGTGGCTAAAATGAATATCAAGAACAGCTTGAAAGGACAATCTGTAAGCCTTAAATAGAATTGGAGTAGGATACTTGTGGCTTTTAGGACCATAAAGCAGAACATTTTCCTGTCCCTACCTGCTATGATTCTACACCATTTCTCAGGGAGCAGCAGCCCAGGCACTGGGCCCCGGCCCTAACTGTGGACTTTCTAGCAGTCTGTGTGTGGTAACAAGGCTGGTCTCTTACAACACACTGAAGGGGAAGCAGAAGTGAAAGCGGACAGATTTTCCAAGCAAGCCTGAGCTCCAATGCCTTTCATGCTGCTGACTCTAGCATTGCTGCTGCTGTCGAGCTGTGGTTGTAATCATGTTCTCGGCAGGCATATCGCAGCTCCAGTTACATTGCAGATGGGTGATATCCAAGCCAACAGAAAATATGCATAATCTATGGGATAACAGATTCTTACAAATCCTCCAGAGACAGCAGGATTATGCAACCCAAACCCAAGCTGTTTTAATATCTGCAAATTCCATACTGGTTAGACAGCAAAGGCTCAAAGGCAGGCATTTACATAACAACAAAAGATCAGCATACTGGATATTGGAGCAGGTTTGAGTTTTTAACTGAATACACCTTCTTCTTCCACTTACTTGTCTTCTGTACTTATCTCTGAATCCCAAATCAAACGTCACTGCTCCAGCAAATCTTCATTAAACAGAATGTTTTTCCTTTTTTTTTTTTTTACAAAAAAAGTATTTTGGCATGTTATTCATTCTGCCTTTATGAGAAACTTACATGAGGGCAAACTGATAGCAATCAAGGTAGTCTGGTGAAAACATCACTAGACTGGGACTCTGGAGACTTGTTTTTCCTGCTAGCATAGTCTTTAAACTCTATGGACTCTAGTTTCATATTCTACAAAATGATAGGCCAAGGTCAGTGTATTAATGTGTTATTGACTGCTGTAACAAATCATCATAAATTTACAGGCTTAAACAATGCAAATTTATTTTCTTATAATTCTAGAGGTCAGAAATCTGAAATCAGTTTCAGTGGGCTAAAATCAAGGTTTCAGCAGGGCAGGGCTGCATTCCTTTCTGGATGCTCTAGTGGAGAATCCATTTCATTTCCCTTTCCATTTTCTAGGGGCCCCTGCAGTCCATGGCTTGTAACCCCCTTCCTCCTTCTTCTGAGTCAGGGATGATAAGTCCAATCCATCTCAGTCCCTTCTCTCTGACCTATACTTCTTCCTTCCTCTTCCATTTTTAAGGATTCATATGTTTAGATTGTACTCACCCTAGTACTGGATAATCTTCATCTCAAAGTCCTTATCCTTAATCACACCTACCAAATCCCTTTTGCCATGAAAGGCAACATATTCGCAGATTCTGGGGATTAGGCTGTGGACAGCTTTGGGGGAGGGGGGTCATTATTCTGCCTACTAGTCAGTAAACCCCAAAGTTTAGATCAATATAGAATTCTGTTTGTGGAAGCTGATTGTGTGCTCAGCACTGTCATGAAGATCAAAAATATGATCTGGGTCCAACCCCGATCCAGTCTAGTTTCTGATAATCAGGGGCTGCAAACTAGTTACCTCAGGCCAAATTTGGCTCACAGTCATGTAGACTGGCCTACATATTTGAAAACATTATATTTAATTGAAAAATTTTAAATTAGGAGATATTACATAAAACAAACTGGCTTCCCTTGAAGGAACAACTACAAAATAAAAAGAGAAGAATGTAACACCACCACCCAGGCTTATTGTTTTGAGTGGTAGCAACTGGCAGGAACTGAGAACTGCCGAGTTTTTTTTTCCTATAGATAGGTATTTGTACCCACTTATTTATATTACCAGCTGGACCACTGTATGAGCATTTGAATTTTCAACCCCCTTCTAAGATTTCAACTTTTACATAAAATTAATCTTCACCGTCATGACCCAGAAGTACTGCATGTTCTTGAGTCATTAACTATGCTTTATTCATAAATTATTGAGCTAGACAAACAGGTTACTGTATTTCATCAAATTAGTTTTTTGTCCTAGTCATTTATTATTATTGTCATTATTATGACATTTGAGAAAATTTTCCAACTAAATAAAACTACACTCTATCCTTTGAGCATTACTTTTTATAGAGGTTTTGGGATTATGTGCTTCCTTCTCTTTATAAAAATGTATGTAAATTTTTGTTTACATAAAAATAATTTTAAAATGGTAACTGCTTCTAGGTAGTAAATTATGGGTGGTTTTTATACCTTTCCTTTTAAAAATTTATTTTCCAACTATGTTAAGTACAAACAATATCATCGTAATCTGAAAAAATAAATAATAGAAGTTATTTATTTAAAAAACATCTTTTTGCCACTAGGCTTTGTGCTATCACTACCAAGGTCTAGGCAAAAAGATTTGGCTGGAAAATTATTCATTGTTTGGTATTTTGAGACTTGCAATTCCCTTCCTAGAGTTTTCAGAGCTGTTTATAATCCAAACAAGGTGCTGAGATTTATTTATAGACAAAAAATAAATAAAATTAAAAAAAAGCAATCTACAACCCCCAAAAGTCACATATGCCACATCTAACACAAATATTACTCTTGGGGAAAAGGCAAAAACATGTAAATAATTCACATTTGAGATTTTCATAGTGTTTGAGTGATCATACCCTCTTCTACAATTGCAGTCTTCTCAAAAGCTAACTGCGTTTTTGCCTTATATTATATACAGATCTAATAACCTGCTGTTAGTTTAAATTAAAATGGCAATGTCCGTTGAAGTATAGGAACAATGGAAAAAATCTGAAGATAAGCAAGGTTTACCCTTAAACTTCTGGTTCCCCTTTGAAGGAAAAGCAAGAGCTAGAAAGTGATCCAATAATTAGTTATACAAATTTAACTTATAGCTTAACTCAAAAGCTTTTCACAATGCTTTTTTTTCTTTTATTGCACGACAACTAACTGGGCAATAAAATTTTGTAGAATTTTTAATAATTGAAAATCCTTATGGATAAAGCACATCATGAAGTCTAACCAGTGATTAACTGTGTTGAAAGTTAGATGATCTAAGTTAAATGTTCCCCAATTCTAACTGGTTTACCTTCTAAAGAATGACAAGTCTGTGAAGAACTTGGCATTTTAGATAGGGATATACTTGAACAAGTTTTGGTTTAAACTGTATTTGTTTTTACATTAAAAAAGCAAATTGTAGGGTGGGCCACAGTGGCTCAGCAGGCAGAGTTCTAGCCTGCCATGCAAGAGACCTGGGTTTGATTCCCAGTGCCTGTCCATGCCGAAAAAAAATAATAATTATAACTTTAGGTCATCCATTTACTGCTTGAATATTCACCAAGTCAGGGATTTTACAGTTTTACCTCTTGGAGGCAGATTTTCCACAGTAGCTGGGGAAAATGGATTTTCCCATTCATGAAAGGGATTGGTTTAGGGTGCATATAGCAAATTGGGAAGGAAGTGGTTTGATGGAAACTGCTTGAGATTGTAACTTTAAATTTTCCTAGTTCTTGTTCTCTCCCTGAGACCATTGAGTTCTTTGTACTTATAAAAAAAACAAAAAGGCAGGGTGATAATTAGCTTGGCTGTCTTCATTCCCCATGCCTGCCATTCAGGGTTTTATTTTTCAATATTTGAAAGTTCAGCAGGCTGAAAAGGCTGAATCAATTAGGAATTACTTTATTTTTATATTTTGGGATAATGGGCAATATGGTCAGGCTGTGCAAATGTTTTTAAACAGCTCATAGGGTGTCTATGTGTCTATGTATGTATTTAAAGGAAGTCCAAAACCTCCTGCAGAACTATCATTTGATACTTTCTTATTGACTTTTTAAGGGATTTGCTTGTCCTAGAAGCGACACTCACGTAGCCCAATGTTGAAGTGTCATTCAAAAATTTAATTCTATCTCCATTTTACAGATACTGTATATCTGGTAAGAGATGAAAATCCCAGAAACTGTTACTAATTTTTCAAGTAAAGTAGTCCAAATTACCTTTTTCTTTTGTTCTTTAGATTAGTAGAGGGAATAACAATGAGGACTTTAGGATGGAAATCATCACTGCATATATTTGTTTTGGGGGGTTAGTAGAATTCACGGTTCATAGAAGACTAAAATTCTCTTGAAATTTGGTTTGCTAAGTGTCAAAGACAAATGGCACTACATTTTGCTAGAGAAAGTTTATTCTTTCCCTGCTAATTTTGCATTTCAATCCATTAAGAAAATACCTCCTGAGTACCAAGTGGCCCCAGGTGCATTAGCAGAAGCCACCCAATGGAAGGGAAGGAGAATGGGCGGAAACCTTGAGGGTGGCTGCACATGAGTGGCTATGGCCCCTACTGATCTTTGTGATCACCTTGATCCTCTATCAGGTCTCTTTGAATCTATTGATTCTCTCAGCACTTACACAGCCTCCAGTGGGCAGTTGTCCAGGTTCTCCTTCACACCACATGTGGCTGTAGGAATGTGTTCTTCTCACAGAACTTTTCTCTACCAATATCTTCTCTGTGTTCCCTCTATAATTGCCTTTGTTTTCTACCACAGTCACTCTATGTGTAGTCTAAAAGATTGCATTCTCTTAGCATTCCAGGAGGAAGCAGAAAAAATTTTTTCTGCTTTTGGATCCTCAAAGCATAACTGAGGGAAGGGATATTTCTAGTACCCATTCTCCCAGGGATGAAGTTCCAAATATGTAGGGATGTGTGGGGAGGACATGGCAGAAGGCCTAATTTACATTTAACTCTTTTCTTTTTCTCTTGCAGTTCCTTACTGCACCCTAGAGAGATTTGGAGCCTGCGCTTGTAGTGGGAAATTGTTCTTGCCTCATGTCTTTTATCTTTTTTTTTTTTTTAACTCTACTGCTTTCAGTGGGGAAGAAAAAAATCTATGTTCTGTATCAGCACTGCTCTGATTTTTAATGTAAAGGAAGCTCCTCAAATTTAGAAAACATTTTTTTATTATTATTCTGTAATTGCATGGCTTCTGCCCTTGAAACTATTGCTTTCATAGCTATATCACTTTCTGACTTGAAAAGTCTATTTTGAAAGTCTAGGAGGAGCCATGACTTTGAATTCATGTTGGTTCTGCCCTCCATCTGAAGCAATGGATACTTCAGAGTGAGTCTCTAAAGGATCACAGAGGCAATAAGAGTTACTCAAGATGAAAAACTATGTCAGAGAGTATTGAGTGTTATTCTATTTAAATAATAATAATAATATAAGAAGTCATACTAATACCACCACCAAACCTTACATCTGTATAGTAATTTACATTTTACAAGCCATTTTCTGATGAAGTACTTAATTCATTCTACAGATTTGCAAATTAGCTTTTTTATTTCCATTTTCTATGAGGGATTAAGATTTCAGAGAGATCAAGGGACTCTCCCAAGCTCACACATGTCATAGGTTTCAGATTCTAAACTGGAGCTGAGGGGTTCTGATTTTGATTTTCCAAGTGCTCTTTGTACTTCATCAGCATCTTTTTTTCTTGATCAATGGGCCTTGTGGGGACTTGTCTTGGTGACTAGGTTCTTCTGCTTGATGTTGTTCCAGGCCTAGTCCACCATTCCTTTTTTCATCAGTTTTTAGAAGAATATCTCTGTGTTGAAACTTGCTTCTTTAATTTTAGTCTGAGTGTCAGCTGCACGCTCCAACTCATATCTTGCTTAATCTCTAATAAGTCTAAGCCAGCCACCTGCCCCAGCAAGCATTCTGTCTCTTCAGCTGTGCTTCTTCCCTATCTAATCCTCTTCTTCTACCAGTTTACTGTAGTGGATTAGAGCAGTTGTCCTAAATGATTAATGTAGTGAAGAGTGAGCCCTACCACTTCAAAAAATTCTCAGTTTTGACTTCAGAATTTAATATTTGTGTCTAATAGCTTTAGATAGAACTTTTTTTTTAGGTCCATTGGGGCTTGCTGATTTCAGTGTAACCTGAGAGTTGAAGAGTTGACTTAACTATTTTTGTTGTTCTTGCGACTAACAAGGGCATATTAGCTCAGAGTAGGCTGGGCCAAATGTGGAAATTATAGAACACATGTTCCTAAGTACTACTGTCTTTCATGCAGTGGAAGTTGCACAGTGAATTAATTAGTTGGCCTTGATGCTGGTCTCAGTTCTCCTGATTCATGGTTCCACCATCTGGGCAGTGGGCAGTGCACTGAATCTATGCCTCCTTTGTCATCGTTTGTCATATGGTTTTATTACTTGCATAGAATCCATTCAGGTAGCAGGGTGGGAATTAATACTTAAAATTAATGCTTAAAACATGGAGTTAACTTATGGATATGACTTGAAACAAATTTTTTATGGTATATGTTTAAATCTGCATAGCTGTAGGGACCCATGAACCCTCAAAAAAACTGGTTGAACAAATTAAAATAAGAGTATATGTAGCAATTAAAAGAATGGATCCACAAACTACAGAATTAGTGCTATACTTCTAAAGCTTTCTTTTATTCTTATGTTATAAGGAAACTGGAGCTGTCAAGATTTGGGAGGCACTTATGAGGAGCTGGTAATTCAACCACTTCTCCTGGTAGTTTGTGAAGTATCTTCAACTAAAAGACATCAGGAAACAGAAAAACAAAAAGCTCAGATGACAAATGGCAATAGAAAAGGAGTGAAGATTGACTCTGGGAGTTTCCAATGACCCTCCCTTAGTACAAAATCCTATATCAAGACCAGCTTTTAAAGAAATTGTATCTAAAGAAATGAAAATTTACTTAAGTAGACAAATTAACAAAAGGTTGTAGGGTATGGAAGAAGTGTGCTACAGTTCTCCATCACAGAAAGAAAGGCAGATGTCTTCAGCAGAAATAATATGAATCAACAACTGGTTTGCACTGTATGTCAGAAGGGTAGAGGTCATGATAATTACCAAAAATTTTAGCAGACCTCAGAAAGATATATAAGACTCTGCCAACTAAGAAAACAGATCAAAATTTTAATAAATTAGTTACCACAATTATTTCATTCTTATATCAATTGGGGATTTGAAACAGACTCTGGATGAGAGACAGACTCTCACTTGAAGTAGTTTTAAAAATATAAAATATTTTGATCCTTTGGTACACTATGTTTTCCATTTTCCCTCCTGAGACTCTCTAAACATCCTTGCTTTTCCATTTAATCTTTTGATTTGAGTGACTAAGTTATAATTAGTAACATAACTAATATTGTATATGTGGTAGGCACTACAATAAATTCTTGTTAAATTGAGTGAATGACTGACTCAATCAATAATTATGATAAAAGTACAAGGATTATGCTATTGTAATGCCTTGTATAGTTCCACATTTGCTACCATTGCTTGTTGACAGCCTAGGCTTAGGGCAAAAGTTGATTGAGGTGATGGGGCTTTCAGAGACAAATTTAGGTCTGATATTTCATAGTGACAGTTTGGTGACCAAAGAGATGGATCTACTACTAAAAATTACAGGTGGGTGCTACCTTAATATCTCTATGATTAATGTTAAAAATACTTCATCTTATAACTTTCTCCATGAAACCTCTGCTTCCAACAGGGCCAGTTTAGACAATGCCATCACTCACCTGAAATTACCAGTTAGTTATGTTTATCTGTATCTGGAGCCATTTATACAAATATGGGAGTAGTTTAATTACTTAATTTTAGAAGCAGTAGGGATTCAGGGTTGGTATAAACCAGTTGCTTCTTTTGCCTTTTTTTGACATTTGAACATGTGGTACAATTTGGGTACAATAGACTCTCAAAGCCAATTAACTACTTTGACTATTGAGAACTCCTTGGCCAAAAGAAGGATTGTAGACCAATGCTTTATTTTATTGCTATGATTTAAAGGCTTATAATTTTAAGATACTAAATATTTTGAAATATCAAGATATTAAATATATAGTGTGACCTGCATACTACAAAGTTCACTTGTACTATTGTGAGTTTCTGATCTAGAAATCATAATTGTTGTGCTATTACAGAAATGTTTCATTCCATCATATTCACTCATACGCTGAGTAAACATATATGTATCATTCACACTTTCTTAACATGTGCTTTCTTTCTTTTTTTCTCATTAAGTGTTGTTTTAATTGTCCTTAAAATTCTGTGACATATTTTTCTTTAATTTTACCTAATCTATTAGTTTATATATTTTTCTTTACTAGAGAATCTGTGGGTTTATAGAACAATCATGCATAAAATACAGGATTCCAATATTCCAACAACCCCACCTTGCATGGTGTAGAAACTTTGCTACAAATGATAGCAAATTTTTATAACCATATTTAATTAAAGTTCATGATTTAACTTAGGGTTCATGGTATAGTGCAGATCCATGGAATGAATTATTAAAATTTTTACTCTGTTACCATATATACAATCTAACATTTTCTCTTTTAATCATATTTGGATATATATTTCAATGTGTTAATTTTGTTCACAATGTTGTGCTACCATCACCCCCATTCATTACCAAAACATTTCCATCATTCCAAATAGAAACCCTGTACATTTTAAGACTTAACTTCCCATTCCCTATTCCCACCCCGTTCCCTGGTAATGTATATTCTAGATTCTGACTCTATCAGCTTGCTTATTTTAATTGTTTCAAAACACTGAGATCATATAACACTTGTCTTTTGGTATCTGGCTTATTTCATTCAGAATATTATCTTAAAGTTTCATCTATGTTATTGCAGGTATCAGGACTTCATTTCTTTTAATGGCTGAATAATAGCCCATTCTATGTTTATACCCAATTTGATTTATCCATTCATTGGTTGATGGACATTTGTGCTGTTTCCACCTTTTGGCAATTAAGAATAATGTCACTATGAATATTGGTGTGCAAATATCTGCTCCAGTCCCTGCTTTCAAATCTTTTGGGATTTGCTGTGGGGTTGCTGGGTCATATGGTAATTATATACTTAGCTTTCTAAGGAACTTCCAAAGTGTCTTCCACAGAGGCTGTACCATTTTACATTGCCACCAGTAAGGAATGAGTGCTCTTATTTCTCTGCATCCTCTCCAACATTTAGTTTCCTATTTCTTCTTTAAAGTTTCTCTTTTAAGTCTAACATCACAACATGAATAGTGGCATCAATTTGTACATCAACATTGCTTAAAGGACATCATCCCTATGAATGTAGAAAGAAGCAACTTATATTTCAATTTCACATGAGTGCAAATTGGAGTTAGAGAGAAGACAAGTTACATGAAAACTCAAAGCTCTCTCTAAGGAACTACCAAGCCAACACCCATTTTATTAATTACAGTTAAATAATTCTTGTTGCTGAGGGGATGATAGCATGTTAGATCTAATCAAATATTGAGAGTCTGTTCTCTGTAGAACCCCTCTTCAAGATAATAAATAGCAGTCATTCTAATGAGTGTGGAATCGTAGCTCATTGTGGTTTTGATTTGCTTTTCCCTGATAGCTAGTGATGTTGAGCATCTTTTATGTGCTTTTTTTGTGATTTGTATATCTGCTTTTGAGAGAGGTCTATTCAATCTTTGGATCATTTTTTAAATTGGATTGTATGTCTTTCTGTTGTTAGATTGAAGGATTTCTTTATATATACTGGATATTAAACATTTATTGGATATGTGGTTTCCAAATATTTTCTCTCAATCTGTAGGTTGTTGTTTGCCTTTCATGAAAAAGTCCTTTGAGGCCGAGAAGATATAATATTTTTGTGGGTGAGGGGGAGCTTCATGGGCTGGGAAACAAACCCCAGAAGATTTCATTTTGATGAGGTTCTATGTATCTATTTTTTCTGTTTTTGTATATGCTTTGGGTGTAAAGTTTAAGAAACCATTATGTATCACAAGGTCCTGAAGATGATTCCCTATATTTTCTTCTAGATGTTTGACAGTTGTGGGCCCTTATGTTAAATTATTTTATCCAATTTGAGTTGTTTTTGTATATGCTGTGAGATAGGTATCCTCCTTATTTGTTTTTTTATTAAACATTTTTGCTGTGAAATATATACACAGAAAAGAAAATAAAGAAAACACAATAATTTCCAAGTACACTTCAAAAAGTAGTTACAAAACAGATTTCACAGCATGCTATAGTTTACAATTTCACTATTTCATATTTTTCCTTCTAACTGCTCAAAAACACTGGAGGCTAGAAGAAATACCAGTATAGTGATTCAGCAGTCATAATAATTTGTTAAATCTTATTTTCTCTGTTATAACTCCTACTTCTCCTTTGATCCTTCACACAATCTGTAGGGATCTACAGGCAGTGACCTTTCTGACATTTTCATGTTGAAAAGGGGTGTTGACACTAAAGGATAGAGGAATGTAACTAATTGATAATCTTGAAGAGGCTGGTCCCTCTGGGTTTCAGGATTTCTGGCCTAGGAATCATCTGGAAGTTATAGGTTCCAGGAAATCAAACTTAATACATGAAACTCATATAGAGTTTTTATTCAAGCCCTAGGTGTTCTTAAGAGTTAACAGGAGTGATGCTGGTTGGGGTTTAGCAAACTGTGGCAATGAGCACTATCTAACTTAAGCTTGCATAAGAGTAGCCTCCAGAATAGCCTTTTGACACTATTTGATCTTTCTTAGTCACTGAAGACTTTTTTTTTTTTTTTAACTTTTCCCGCTTTTGGTCAGGAAAGTGTTGTTGATACCATGATGCCAGGGCCAGACTCATCCCTGGGAGTCACGTGCCATATTGTCAGGGAGAATTTCACCCCTGGATATCATGTCCTATGTAGTAGAGAGGTAATGATTTTTCTTTCAGAGTTGTGGTTAGAGAGAGAGAGGCCACACCTGAGTTATAAAAGAGGTTATCTGAAAGCAACTCTTAGGCCTTGTTATAAGTAGTCTTAACTTCTCCACTACAGAGTGTTTCATGAGGGCAAGGCTCAAATCAAGGACTTGGCCTATTTTCTTGGGAGTCCCTAATGGTTGAGAGGGTACCCAGGGTTTTCCAGATGGGAAAGTTTAATAGTTCCATTTTGTTTTTTTTTTTTTCCTTTGGACCCTCAAGGGACTCTACTGCTGCTTTTAAATTATCAGCCCACCAAAGTCTGAGATGCTTCTGGATATTATTTTAAGCTATTAATAATTACAAGGCCCCATTCCCATTCTGGACTCTAGAAGTTTGAGTTGTTTAGATGAGCTATTTATTCAGTCAGGTTGACTTAGATTGGGTACTATAGAAAATTTAGGTTATAGACATAATAAATCTCTCTGCCTTTGGTCTCATACTGTAGGTGAAGGTCTAGAGTATGTACACTTTTACCCTATATTCTGATTTATCTTTGTTCCAGCCAGAT
>PVIY010018534.1:0-13063 GCA_004026745.1 Myrmecophaga tridactyla
GAGTCACTGTGGATCTGAGAGTGGAATCTTCTTGAAAATAAATACATTTAAAGGAATTCTTTTGAGTGTGAGATATCTGCTGTGGGGAATTAGATGAGAAATTGTCAAGCATTTGAACATTTACATACATTTCTTCATTTCCCCACTTAAATTCTCAAGAAATCCTTTAAAGTCTCCAAATAAAATCTTTCCTTGGTTCCATATACACATTAGTCACTTTCATGGATAAGCATTTTCTTTAATATACCATCCCAATTACAAAGTGATCTGATCAACTTCAAACTTCAGGATGTTTCAAAATTTGTGTATGTGAATCTTATGTATGAAATCATCTTTATAGGAACTCAGAATTCTGTGTTTAGTTTAATTTTTACCTAAATTCAAACTCTCACAGATTTTTCATGGATTAGCCTTTAATTTCAACATTAATTACAACTAGGTGATTGTACTGAATTTCTCATTTACTCAATCCCCAGGTATTTGGAAAACTAGGGTTCACACCAGTGAATCTTACCCATGATGTGATGTCAGAATTTCCATTCCTGTAGGTAAATTGCATTAATATTTCTTGCTTTTCATAGGGAAAGTTCCTGCCTATAATAATGTGAGGAAAAAACATAATAAATTGCTAAGAGTAGCATCATGGTAATAAAAATATTGGAAAGTCAAAAAATATACTAGGATATTTTAAACTTTGACACTTGGCTGAGAGGTAATAATACTAAGGAATACACTACACAGACGGCATTAAAGGACATTAAAAATCAGATATTTTCAGGGCTGAAAATATGACAAAAATAGAAAGTTGGGATGTCAGGGAGAAAGAAGAAGGAAAATCTTCCAAGAGTTAGACAAAGATAAGATTTATTATATGAAAATTTAATTCCAACAGTACATGAATATCCCTTTCCCAAAATCAAAGACACTTGAATAGAGCTTGATAAGTTTAGACAATAATGACCACATATGAAGAAAATTTCCCTAATATCCTCACCTACATTACAGAAATCATAATGCACTTCAGGAAATCCAAAGTTGATACTTCCAAGAACTTATTCACTTATTTATAAGGCCCCTCTACTACTGATGTACAGGTTCCTAAAACTCACCTGGACTCTGGTTTTGGAGAAATTCCATTCCTTCTCTCCAGACTGTGTCTTCCTGTTGCAACTGGGAAAACACAACTGATTTGCAGACTTGACATCCTGTTTATAGGAAAAAAGATACCTGGAATTTCAGTTAAGTATTAATAATATATTATCAAGCCCATGGCAGGCTACCAAGGTAAGCACTGAAGTTCAACAAGATAAAAGTACTTTGAATATGGAACACTGACAATATCTCACCAGCAAAGGGTAACTGTTGATCATCTTCTCATTACACTGGGGACCTATGGTTGTTATGGCCCATACATAAGTTCAGAAAGATGCAGAATCCTCCATATTCTTAAAAGAGGGAAATTCTATGTTGCCACAATTGCTGATTATTATTTTTAAAAATGATCCAAAAATCATAAATTGCACCAAAACAATCTAAATTCTATGTGGGACATAATATATGCAGTGTTTTTCCTAATGTGTTCTGAAGCTTCAGCATAGCCCTTAGAGCAGAATAATTATTTCAAAATTTATAGTCCATAATTTATTCATTAAAAAATTATTCACTGACTTCCCAGGATTGTTGTGAATATTGGAGATTAAGATTCAAAGACATTAAGTTGTGGTCAAGAACCTTAAATTCTATGGGGGTGAACTAGATATAAGTTAAAAGTTAGAAAATATATTTCATTTAGGTGGCTGAATGTGCTATAAAATAATTTAAATTTACTAACAATATAACATTTAAAATATAAGGAATATAAAAAGATTAATATAAAAGATAATAAGAGAGGCTGACCTAGGTCTTGAAATAAATGGCATATGATAGATATGATAGATACGAAGTCAATTAGATAGGTGATTGATAGATACATATCATCAATAGATGAATTTTTGGAGACTCACCCACTGAAACCAGATGACTGATATTCTCCTGCATCACTTCTCTGAACAGCTTTCTCTGGGATGTGTTTAGCAATGCCCACTCTTCCTGGGAGAAATCTACAGCAACATCTTTGAAGGTCATCAACTCCTAACATATCACAGAAATTTGGGTTCACACAAGGCCATTCTTAACAAAGTCCTGAGTGTGATGCTCAAAATGACAGCACTGAGGAAGCAGAGACTGTATATAAAACTGAAAATGTGTTTGGAGTTCCAGTAAGATCAATCTCAATAATCAACTGCCATCTGCCTTTCAGATACATTCACAGACTGACAGACATTCTGAATATATACAACTTCATTGTAACGGAATATCAAGTGACATGTGGTGCGATATTCACCTGAAAAATTCCCAAAAAGACTTGTAATTATGACTTTCTGATGCTGATTACAATATTTGCTTTACAGCATGCCCAACTAAAATGATCTTTTCCACCAATTTCAGGTAAATCTACTGACTCATCATAAGACAAGAAATATCAATGATATATTATTTTTAATAAATGAGTAGGATTGGATTATTCCTGTATAAGGTGACCACACTTACCTCTCATTTATAAAACTGTTTACCACCATGTTATACATTTGAACAGATCTAATGCACTAATGTGTAAAGTGCTTTCTCTCTAAATTCAATTCACTGGTCTATTATTTATAAATTTTGGCAGGGGAATTTGAAGCAGTATCTAGAATTCTGCAGAACTGAATAGGTTTCACACAGAATTCCAGATCAGTAAATGCTAACTCAGTGAATTTTGTATAACTCAGTTGCTCACAATAATGTTAAGTATAGTTGGTAAAGGATCACAAGTCAAGGACCTTTGAGACAATTGTACTGAAAGATGACCCTGGTCTGACCATTACTGTGGTAGAAGTCTTCCCATTCTCAACATTTTCTAGAGCCTACAACACCAGTTTTCATTGTCCCTCTTAAATCTTCATCTCATCTGTCAGTTCAAAACTTAAAAAAGCCCTTCACTGCTTCTGGTTTCTTCAAACCTTGAAAATTTCTCATAGGACAATAAATTTTACTCTACATAAGGAAACAATACTTTTTATACATTGACTCCATTTATAAAATTTGAATGAAGGTGATTTACAAAAATTGAAATTGGGAAACTGGGGACAATATTCCTAAGGAAATTTTTATTTTTAATATTTTAAAAAGTGCAAATATATTTTATCAATAATTTAAGAAAGTTAAAATTGGGGAAAATAAATGAATGATTCCATCCTAACCTTCTCTTATACTGTAGTCAACAACACAGTCTCATACTCTAGCATGTGTAAAGCTGGGCTGATAGAATGCACCTGCTGAAACATCAGCCTTCTGTCTGACTGCTAACTACTGCTCTTACTCATCTCTATCACCTAGGTTCACCACATGCCTAAGCAAACTTCAGGCACTGACAGGATCCCATGAGTGCATTATTTCTCTAATGAGGCCATGGGCTAGAAAAAAAAAACTTTCATCTTTTAAGAGAATATACATCCTTAATGGATGTTGGAATGAACTACTGTAATGTTGGGAAGGAGATTACTTAGTGATGTGCCCCAAATTTTACCATAAGCATTCTATTGTCAGGACAAACTAAACTGAAGCTCAGATCCTTGAACAGCTCATGAGTGAACTCAGATTTATGACAATGACAGAAACCTCCCCATCTGCTGGCAACAGTGGTATAACTTCAGTTGAAGAATTCCCCACTCACCTGTGTTGGCATTGTCAATAGCTCAGCTGAAGAGGTTTTCCTTTGGATTTTCACTCAAAACCAGACCAACAGTAGGTGAGTAAAGCTGAGAAAAAAGACAGAAGCCTTCAAATTCAAATCTTGACCACAATTCAGATTCACCTATCATGAATCCCAGCCCTTCATCTGGGAGTAAACCCAGTCCAATCAGCAGGAACATGAAGTACAGTCCAAGAGAAATAGAATACTGTTTCTTCTCTCCCTGCATCAATATGTAGGAGTTCCTGGTTTCTCCAGCAAACAATGATGATATGAATACCTTCATTTTACAGATAAGGATAGCAAAATCACTGAATTCTATGTATTAATATTCCATGGAGTTCAGAGACTTTTAATTTCCTCCCTGATTCCAAAACACAGGAATTCCTGAGCCATGTCTCATCTGGAATTAGGTCTCCACCATCAGAGAATGCAATCTGGAATTCTTCTGATATAATTATACTTGGTTGATGCACTAGCATTGGTTTTCTAATATCTATCCTTGTCCTTTGAACTGTCACTACCTCTTTGCTCTAATCTGTATCGGTCCTTCTAGGCACACTTGACTGAAATCATCTTGGTTCTTTCACATGTGATATATAACAATGTAACATTCTTGGCACTAAGTTCTAGATCTCACCCTAATGAATTTGGATATCACCCAGAAACTTCTATTTAATTATGAAGTAGATCTATTCAAGGTCTTCATCACTTTGGAGGACCAATGACACCTATCATGCAAACCTAACCATGAAAAGCCCCTGCACCAGAAAATACCAGAAGTACATGGGTCATTAATGCCATTGTCATGCTCCATAATCCTCATAGCATTAGAAGGCTCAGAAAACATAGAATGAAGAGATTTCAGAGAAAATCTATTTGGCCACTATGATATCTTTCTACAGGGGTGGTTGAAATCTTTTTCATATATTAATCATCAGCTGTGACATCCCATATTTCATTATTTATATATGTGAACTGATGTGCATAATGTAAATCCTCTAAATCATCATTAAGAACTATATGCACTATATGTATTTCATAGACAAATAATGATATGTCATAAACAAAGGTAGGACTAACTCATTCATTTGTACTGGAAGTCCAGGGGAAAAAATAGTTGCATTAAATACACTTGGAGAATTATATATATATATAAATTTTATTTTTTATTAATTAAAAAAATTAACAACAAATAAAAACATTAACATATCATTCCATTCTACATATATAATCAGAATTCTTAATATCAACACATAGTTGCATATTCATCATTTCTTAGAACATTTGCATCAATTTAGAAAAAGAAATAAAAAGACAACAGAAAAAGAAATAAAATGGTAACAGAAAAAAAAGATTATACATACCATACCCCTTACCCCTCACTTTCATTGAGAATTATATATTTTTAAAAAGTTTCATCCTCATACTAAAACTGATGATAAAAGAACAATATTTCTGAGGTCCCTTTGAGTATTTAACTCATCAGTCAATAAACATCTGAGCATTTACCAGATCTGTCCACTTGAAGATGACTCTAATTACCTCTGCCTTGCCCATTACTGCATCTGACAAAGTACATTACTAAGTTATACCTTAGGTCAAAATGCAGTCCTGACTCCTAATACTTTCAGACACATTGTGATAATTGAATCACTCCTCTACAGAGTATAATAATCACTTCAAGTCCCATGGCTTTGAATCTCACATAATCTCACATTTCACATTTCTTTCAGCAGATAGGATTAAAATCATAGTATTCAGAAGAATAACATAATCTGACAAATCAACTCAGTTTAGGATAAAATCTCTATAATTATCCTTGCATTCATATCCATTAATTATTCTTTCTCTCTCTCAATGAAGGGGTGAGTTACCCTTGATTAGATTCCTATCTTTCCTGTTTCTTCAGAAACTATATTAGTGATTAAAATGGAAATCTTTATCAGCAACCTCTCCTCTTATCACAATCAATCCTGTCATCATTTAAAATCATTTACTCTTCTATTTTGAAGCAAAATGCCCCTGTAGCAATTTCCTCTCTTATCATGTTCCTACTTTCAGAGTCAAACTGCATGACCAATTTTACCTGTTCTTCACACTACCTCAAATGATGATTAACCAATAACACTAAAGATGTCTCTAAAATAAATCATGCTATGATCTCCAATGAGCTCCCCATAAACAAATCTGGTCTCTAGATCTGAGTTTATAACTTGGAACCGAAGAACTATTGGTCCCTGACCTGTTTTTAGTAGCAATTTTTCCTAGACTTTGCTGTATCTCAGTTCCCTGTGGTTATTCAAGCTATTCTAGTCACTCCTTTCTCATGTTCTGCTTGGTACTCCTCAAGCAATGTTGGAATATCACATGACTCAAAGTATCTTCTCTTTCTACCCATTTCTAGAGTTGAGGTAACTGGGGAAGTAAAAATAATCAAATACCAATAAAATTTTAACATTTTAAGCAACTACTCTGAAAGAACAATACACAGAAACTGACAATATTTATAAACAGAAATGGGCAATGAGAGTTCACATCTGTTTGGAAAACTTCCCAGAATACAAAATTAAGAGGGGACACTGAGGTCAGCTCAACTTTTTAGGCAAATTCCACAGAATAATATAACAGTGCTCCTCCCAAAGTTCTGACCTATTTAGATCTCCATCTATGGTAAAATTCAATCTTTGTATGCCCACTATATAGGAATAAATATTTGACAAGTCTAATGATTGATCGTCCAACAAATACCAAACCCTAGTTGCACAGATACCGAACCTAATCAGGGTTTCATTCCATCAGACAGAACTTGTTTACTTTGACTGGATTTACAAGCTAAATTAAAATTAAAGCCTCAAACTCTTGTGAAGTTTATACAGGTATGCCTAAGATTTACTTCTGGAGGACCTCTTTTGTTGTTCAGATGTGGTCTCATCCACTCTAAGCCCAACTCTGTAAGTGAATTCATTGCACACATCCTTACATAGGACATGACATCCCACTGTATACCAGCATGCACAAGCTAGACGAGCTGAGGCCCCATATGGAACTGTCAGTCCCCCAAGCCATGGAGGCTGGTGCCCCTCCCCCATGAAGGCAGCAAGCTGGTTCCCAGAGGATAAAGTAAATAGACTTAACTAGCAGCAAGGGTTTAGCTGAACTGAGTGCCGCTTGTGGAATTAATTCAGGCTACTGAAAATAGGCCCCCAGCACAAAAAGAACACTGGAATAAGCATTAAAGGTACTAGGAGTTTTTGTCCTAGTAGAGAGGAGATTGGGCTGACAGGGGAAAAAAAAACCCTAAAGCCTTTTGAGTTGGACAGCACAAAATGCTGTAAAATGGCTGGACTCAGGGTTACAGAAAGATGGCAGAACAGAGGTTCTGGGAAGATGGTGGAATAGGATAGGTTGTATTCACCTCTGCTCCAAGGAACAGCTAGAGCAGGGATGGGAAGATGACTGAAACAGTGATTCCAGGGTGTAAGTGACCCAGGAGGGTCTTTATGAAAACTGAAGAATTGAGATGCAGAGAACTGGACACTGTCCAGATGGCACAAACAGCCTAACATACCCCTTTCCAAACAGAAGCCCAGAAACCTCAGGAGTGCACAAATGGGGAGACCAGGACTAGAAGCGGACTGTATCTATGTCCCAAATGCTGCACCCTGCTCCTGCACTCCAAGGTCTGCCTGAGCTGCACCCAAGGCTCCAGCACCACACATCTACAACCTCACAACATGCACCACATGCTCAAAGGCACCAGTGCTTATATCTGTACGGCAGAGCATCACTGTAGTGTTGTGCCCTGCCCTGCACCTGCATCCTGCTCCACATCCATCTAGCAAATCCAAAGCTTTAGACTACTGGAAGAAATCAGCTTGCAAATTAAACCAATCAAGATATTTACATGTCCTGAAGACAACAGATCACTAAGCATATCAAGAGGCAAACAAACAAACAAAAAAAGATGCAAACAGATACAGTCCCACTTAATGATCAACTTAAAACACCACAGGAGACACAGACTTTGGAACAACTAATCAAAGATGTATGTATAACTCTACTAAATAAAATAAAATAGGATGGTGTGCTGGTTTGAATCTGTGGTGGATCCTAGAAAAGCCATGTCCTTTAATCCTCATTCAATACTGCTGACTGGGAGCTTTTTGATTGTTCCCATGGAGATGTGACTCCACCCACTTCAGGTGGGTCTTGATTAGTTTACTGGAATTCTTTAAAAGAGGAAGCATTTTGGAAAAGGTCTGAGATTCTGAGACAGCAGAGAATGATGATAGAATGATGAGAGCCATGTAACAGAGAACTGACCGACACCACTAAAGACCTTTGGAGATGAAGAATCAATACATCCTCAGTGAAGCTTCAAGAAAGAAGCCAGGAGAGAAAGCTAGCAGAAGCTGCCATGTTTGACATGTATATTTCCAGTTGAGAGAGAAACCTTCAACTTCAGCCTTTCTTGAGTGAAGGTGATCTCTTGTTGATGAATTAAATTGGATATTTTTATAGACTTGCTTTAATTCAGACATTTTCTTGGCCTTAGAACTGTAAACTTGCAACTTAATAAATTCCCCTTTTTAAAAAGCCATTCTGATTTTGGTATGTTGTATTCTGGCAGCTAGCAAACTAGAACAGATGGCTAAAGGCACAAACGAGCTCAAGAAGACATTAGAAGAGCATAAAGAGGAATTGAGAAAATAGAAAAACAGCAGTTGTCACAGAGATTAAAGATGCTGTATACAAAATAAAAAGTACACTTGAAAATGCACAACAGCAGATTTGAAGAGACAGAAGAAAGAATAAGCAAGCAAAGGACAGGATAATTGATTTCAAACACTCAAAACAGCAAATGGAAAACTTTGAATTGGATTTCATGGAAATGATGGACAAAATAAAGAGCACAAATATAAGAACCACTGGTGTTCTAGAAGAAGAGAAGAGAAAAGGGCTAGGAAGATTAGTGCAGAATATAATGGGGGAAAACACCCCTACTCTTATAAAGGACAAAAATATGCAAATAACAGAAGCCTGGTGAACTCAAAATAGAATAAATCCAAATAGGCCTCCCCCAAGACAAATGCTAATCTGCCTGTCAAATGTTGAAGAGAAGCAGAAAATCCTGAAAGTGGCAACAGAAAAACAATCTACTACATTTAAGGGAAAACACATAAAGAGGAGTTCAGACTACTCAACTGGAACTATGGGGGGGAACTTTAAGACAGGGGTATGATATATTTAAGATTCTAAAAGAGGATGACTCCCAGCCAAGAATTCTGTATCCAGCCAAACTGTCCTGCAAAACTGAAGGAAAGAACAAAATTTTCACAGACAAACAAAGGCTGAGAGAATATGTCAACAAGAGACTAGCTCTACAAGAAATACTAAAAGCAGTATTGCAAGTTGAAAGAAAAAAGACAGGAGAGGGAGGGCTGGAGGAGGGTAGAGTTGAAGAGTACCAGTAAGGGTAACTTAAAGGGTAAAAAGGGAAAGAAGGAAAAGCTTATATAGAGAGCTGACAGACAAAATCCAAAGTTTAAGATGGTGGATTTAAGAATTTAGGAATGCCTAGAATATACAATGATAGTGATTAAACATACAAATTTAAAAATGTTTTTGCATGAGGAGGAATGAAGGAATGTCAATATTGCAGGGTGTTGGAAATAGACAGTCATTCATATTTTAAAATTTCAACTTTTGAGTGAGATTAAGCAAGAAATGTTTATTTGGTATAAAATTTATATTTTGACTAGTGCATTTCCTATTTTAACTTATATGGTGACAATATAATTGAACATTAATTGAACACCATATGTACATGAAACCTTGAATAGGGCATTGGATTCTGTTGGTCTGTCCAGGTTATAGTACTTACGATGCCCCAATAAATCCCAGAGTGATTTGAACAGTGAATATAAAGGTATTTGCAAAGTCCCCTTGAGGGAATGGGGAGAAAGGGGGAAAAATTCAACTTTCTCATTGGGAGAATTCCTGATATTCTTGAAAGCAGTGGGGACAACCAAATCAACAGGCTGAGCCATCAATCTTGGGGTTTGCCCCTATGAAACTTATCCCTGCAAAGGACAAGCTAAGCCTACTTAAAATTAGGCCTTAGAATCACCCCCTGAGAACCTCTTTTGCTGCTCATATGGAGCCTCTGTCTCAATCAGCTGACACAGCAAGCAAACTCACTGCCCTCCTGCCTCTGTATCAGACATAACTCCCAGGGATGTAAACCTCCCTGGCAATATGAGACAGAAATCCTAGGATGAGCTGGAACTCAGCATTAAGGCATTGAGAAATGCCTTCTTAAGCAAAAAGGGGAAGAGAGAAATGAGACAAAATAAAGTGTCAGTGGCTGACGGATTTGAAACAGAGCTGAGAGGTTATCTTGGAGGTTATTCTTGCACATTATATAGATATCCCCTTTTCAGTTCATGGTATAATAGAGTGGCTACAGGGAAGTACCTGAAACTGTAGAGCAGTGTTCCAGTAGCCACGCTTATTGAAGATGATTATATAATGATATAGCTTTGCAATATGACTCTGTGACTGTGAAAACCTTGTGTCTGATGCTCCTTTAAACTATGGTATGGACAGATGACTAAAAGAAATATGAATAATAAATAAATAAATAATAGAGGGAACAAAGGTTAAAATAAATTGAAAAGATTGAAATGTAAGTGCTCAATGAGGGAGGGGTAAGGGGCATGGCATGTATGAGTTTTCTTTTTACTTTTTTATTTCTTCTGCTGGAGAGATGAAAACATTAAAAAAAAAACTGATCATGGTAATGGATATACAACTATGTGATGACACTGGGAGACACTAATTGTAACCATGTCAGGACTGTATGTCAAGAATGTTTGTATGTTTCATTGTTGTTTACAATAAAAATATTTTTTTAAAAAAGAAATGCCTTTTCAGTAATAACTCTGAAAGTTAATGGACTAAATTTACCAATTAAAAGATACAAATTGGTGGAATGGATTAAGAAATATAATACAGATATATGCTGTTTACAAGAGACTCATCTTAGACACAAGGATATAGCTATACTAATATTGGACAAAATACATTTTAAATGTAAAGACATCTTAGGAGTCAAAGTAGGACACCATATATTAATAAGAACAATTCATCAAGAAGAAATAACCATCATAAATGTTAATGCTCCCAAACAAGGGGCTCCAAAGTACATGAGACAGACATTAGTAAAACTAAGGGAGAGATAGATGTTTCAACAATAATAGGAGAAGATGACATCAATACATCACTCTCCTCTATAGAGAGAACAACCAGACCGAAGATCAACAATGAAACAGAGAAGTGAAACAACTTGATAAATGAATTAGGCCTAAAGACACATAGAGGTCATTATATCCCAAAACACAAGGATATACATTCTTTCCTAGGGGTCATGAAACATCCTCCAGGATAGATCATATGCTGGGGTACAAAACAGGATTTTATAAATTTAAAAAACATTGAAATTACTCAAAGGACTTTCTCTGATCACAATGGAAAGAAGCTGGATCTCAATAACCACTGTCATGGTTACGGACATGTGTCAACTTGGCCAAGTTGTGATATCTGTTTATCTGGTCGGCAAGTGCTGGCCTGTCTGCTGCAATGAGGACATCTCATAGGATTAGATCATGATCATGTCAGCTCCATCCACAGCTGACACCATCTGTAATCAGTCAAAGGGGAGTGTCTTCTACAATGAGTGATGCTTAATCTAATCATGGGAAGCCATTTAAGGAGGACTCAGAGGAGAGTTTCCATTCCTGCTTCAGCTGGTGAGCCTCTCCAGTGGAGTTCATCCAGACCCTCCAATGGAGTCATCGGCTTCACAGCCTGCCCTGTGGATTTTGGACTCTGCATTCCTGCAGTCACATGAGACACTTTTATAAATTTTATATTTGCAAGTGTTTCCTGTTGATTCTGTTTCTCTAGAGAACCCTAACTTGGTACCAGGAGTGGTTCTTAAGAAGCAGAATCTTAAAAATGGGTTTTTATGAATGGTTTTCTACTCTGACTGGGCTCAAAGGCACTAAGGACTCTGATTCCTATAATCAGAATGACACACCCAATCCATGGAATGAGTTGGCAAGAGATGGTTAAAATATTACCATTTGATTCTCCTAATGCTTCACTTGTACTAAGCCAGGCTCTGGGGGATAATGTTTTTGACACCTTTACAGAGTTTTGTAGAAATAAGAGGCATAGGGATGTTAGTTGGTTGTTGTTAGATACACTGGCTACATTAAGGGGTGAAAGGGATGGGCTTAAGGCTTCAAACGAGATGCTTAAGCGCCATCTGACATATGTAGATGTTTCTATGAGTGTCCTGAAGGAAAATCTTATTTCCTGTAGCCATAGACTTGAGATCTCTGAAAATCAGATTCAGAATCTTATTGTTAGAGTAGCAACTTTACAACATAAACTGAAATCTCAATCTTACATGGTGTCTGCTGTTAAAAAGAGGGCATTGACTGCAAAGGAGTGGGACCCTGAAAAATGGGATGGTAACATGGATTCATAATGATGTCAGTGGAGAGGTTGAAACCCTAGGTCATGCTGCGTCTTCTCTAGATAACCCTGTAATAGTCTGCTTTGAGGACATAGCCACCCCACCTCCAGCCTGCCTTGAGGAGTTGGCAACCTAACCTCCACCTGAAGGGATTAGCCCTAGAGTGATTAATCCTGTTTCACCAGATGAAACTGCATATGAATGCACTGAAGCATATGGCTTGGAAGATATTTCTAATCCTTTTCATGACCACCCGCACCACCCCTCATTTATTCCAGATCTAAAACTAGACTAAAGTCTCAAAAGGCCCCTAAAGGTGAGGAGCAAAGTTTCACACATGAGGAGATAAATTATACTCCAAAAAAACTGTGTGAGTTTTCCAATTTATATAGACAGAAATCAGTGGAACATATGTGGCAATGAAGGGGTGTGGGATAATGGTGGGAGGAATATAAGGCTGGATCAGGCTGAATTTATTGATATGGTCCCACTAAGCAGAGATTCTACATTCAATGTTATAGCTTGAGGGGTTAGAAAAGGCATTAAGTTTGGATGGTTGGTTGAAACATGAATCAAAAGGTGGCGAACATTACTTCAGGTTGAAATGCCAGAACTGCCCTGGAATAATGTAGATGAGGAGATCCAGAGGCTTAGAGAGATTGGAATGTTAGAGTGGACTTATCATGCAAAGCCTGCTCTTACACCCCAAGAATGTTCAGAGTATGCACCTTTTACAAGAACAG
>PVIY010018534.1:13163-47524 GCA_004026745.1 Myrmecophaga tridactyla
TTACTATGGGGACTGCTGTCATTGATCTGGAATCCTTAAACACAATGAAGATGACTGGATCCCGAGTTGGCAGAAGCCAGGTGGCAGCACTTAATTGCCAAAGGCAAGATAGATGTGGCTATTATACTAGACAGCAAACTCAAAGCAGGAGTCAAAATTATATGATTTGCAGATATTTGTGGCATTAGCTAGTAAATCACGGGGCACATAGAAATACAATAGAAGGGCAGTCTGCTAAATTCTTGTTTGAGCTGCATAAACAAAAGAGTTCTAGGTCAAGTGAACAGAAGACTAACCTGGCCTGAATTATGAAAAGACAGAGTCATGACCCCTTAATCAATTTCCAGACTTGGGACATTTTACAGGCCCAGAGCCCCTTGAATGAAGTGGAGGCCAGGTCCCTTTGAGGGAGAATCTGTTACACTGCCACAAACCTATACTGTTAATCTTCCTCTCTTTGAGCCTTCCTCAATGAGACTGACAGCCTTTTACCAGGGTTAACTGTGCACTAGGGAAAAGGAAATGATCAGATATTTCATGGATTAGACACTGGTTCAGAAGTGACATTAATTCAAGGGGAACCAAAATGTCACTCTGGCCCACCAGTCAGAGTGGGGGCTTATGGAGGCCAGGTGATCAATGGAGTTTTAGCTCAGGTCCATCTCAGAGTGGGTCCAGTGGGGCCCAGATCCATTCTGTAGTTATTTCCCCAGTTCTAGAAAACATAATTGGAATAGATATACTGACCAAGTGGCAAAATCCCCATATTGGCTCTCTAATTCATGCAGTGAGGGCTTTTATGGTGGGAGAGGCCAAGTGGAAGTCACTAGAACTGCCCCTACCTAGCAAAATAGTAAATCAGAAGCAATACCAGATTCCTGGAGGGATTGCAGAGATTACTACCACTCTTAAGAACTTGAAGGATACAGGGGTGGTGATTCCCACCACATCCCTATTCAACTCTCCTATTTGGTCTGTGCAGAAAACAGATTTTGGAGGATGACAGTGGAATATCATAAGCTCAACCATGTAGTAACTCCAATAGCAGTTGCTGTTCCAGATGTGGCATCATTGCTTGAGCATATCAATACATTATCTGGTATGTGGTATGCAGCTATTGATCTGGCAAATGCTTTTTCCTCAATAGCTGTTAGTAAGGACCACCAGAAATAGTTTGCTTTCAGCTGTCAAGGTCAGCAATATACTTTCACTGCCCTACCTCAGGGTATAACAACTCTCCAGCCCTATGTCATATCTTGCCTGCAGAGGCCTTGATCATTTCTCCCTCCCACAAGACATCACACTGGTCCATTATATTGACATCATGTTGATTGGACCTAGTGAGCAAGAAGTAGCAACTACTCTAGACTTACTGGTAAGGCATTTGTGTGTCAGAGGATGGGAGATAAATCCAAAAAAAATACAGGGGACTTCTGCCTCAGTGAAATTTCCAGGTATCCACTGCTGTGGGGGTGTGTTGAAACATCCCTTCTAAGATGAAGGATACGTTGCTGCATCTGGCCCCTCCTACAACCAAAAAAGAGGCACAACGCCTAGTTCATGTTATTGAATTCTGGTGACAACATATTCCTCATTTCAGTGTGCTATTCCAGCCTATTTATCAAGTGACCAGAAAAGCTGCTAATTTTGAGTGGGGACCTGAACAAGAGGCTCTGCAATGGGTCCAGGCTGCTGTACAGGCTGCTCTGCCACTTGTACCATATGATTCAGCAGATCCAATGGTGCTAGAAGTGTCAGTGGCAAATAGAGATGCTGTCTGGGACCTTTCACAGGCCCCTATAAGAGAATCACAATGGAGACCCTTAGGATTTTGGAGCAAAGCCTTACCATCTGCTGCAGATAACTACTCTCCTTTTGAGAAACAGCTTTTGGCCTGCTACTGGGCCTTAGTACAGACCGAAAGCTTAACCTTGTGCCACCAAGTTAACACAAGACCTGAGTTGCCTATTATGACCTGGGTGTCGTCTGACCCACCAAGCCAGAAAGTTGGGTGTGTGCAGCAGCACTCCCTTGTAAAATAGAAATGGTATATATGAGATAGGTCCAGAGCAGGTGCTGAAGGCATAAGTAAGTTACATGAAGAAGTAGCCCAAATGCCTATGGTCTCCACTCCTGCCACATTATTTTGTTTCCCAGACCTGAGCTATGGCCTCCTGGGGAGTTCCTTACAGCAAATTGAATGAGGATGAGTAAACTCAGGCCCTATGCCATAATCTTGTCTGCAGGGACCTTGACCATTTCTTCCTTCCACAAGACATCACACTGGCCCATTATATTGATAATATCATATTGATTGGACCAAGTGAGCAAGCACTAGCAACTACTCAAGACTTATCTGTAAGACATTTGCATGTCAAATGATGGGAGATAAAACCAACACAAATACAGGGGTCTTTCGCCTCAGTGTAATTTCTAGGTGTCCAGTATTGTGGGACACGTCAAGGTATTCCTTCTAAGGTAAAGGATAAGTTGCTGCAGCTGGCTCCTCCTATGAGTGAAAAAGAGGCACAATGCCTAGTTGGTCTCTGGATTTTGGTGACAACATATTCCTCATTTCAGTGTGCTATTCCAGCCTATTTATCAAGTGACCAGAAAAGCTGCTAATTTTGAGTGGGGCCCTGAACAAGAAGAGGCTCTGTGACAGGTCCATGCTGCTGTACAAGCTGCTCTGTCACTTGAACCATAAGACCCAACAGATCGAATGGTGCTGGAATTGCCAGTGGCAAACAGAGATGCTGTCTGGAGTCTATGACAGGCCCTTAGAGGAGACTCACAATGCAGACCCTTAGGACCTTACAGCAAAGCCTTACCATCTGCTGCAGATAACTACTCCTTTTGAGAACAAGCTTTTGGCCTGCTACTGGACCTCAGTAGAGACTGAACACTTAATCATGGGCAGCCAATTTACCATGAGACCTGAGTTGCCTATCCTGTGCTGGATGTTGTCTGATCCATCAAGCCATAAAGTTGGGCATGCACAGCAGCAACCCCATCAGAAAATGGAAATGGTATATATGATAGGGCCAGAGCAGGTCCTGAAGGCACAAGTTACATGAGGAAGAGGCCCAAATGGTTTACACTTCTGCCACATTCTCTTCTCTTTCCCAGACCAGACTATGGCCTCTTGGGGAGTTGCTTAGAGTGAACTGACTGAGGAAGAGAAAACTCAGGCCTGGTTTACAGATGGTTCAGCCTGATATGCAGGTACCACCTGAAAGTGGACTTCTGCAGCACTACAACTCCCTCCTGGGGTGCCCTTAAAGGACAGTGCTGAGGGAAAATCCTCCCAGTGGGCAGAACTTCGAGCAGTACACCTGGTTGTTCATTTTGTTAGGAAGGAGGACTGGCTAGAGGTGTGTTTGTATACTGACTCATGGGCTGTTGCTAATGGGTTGACTGGATGGTCAGGGCCTTGGAAAGACCATAATTGGAAAATTGGTGCCAAAGAGGTCTGGGGAAGAGGTATGTGGATAGACCTTTCTGAGTGGGCTAAAAACATGAAGATATTTGTGTCCCATGTGAAAGGGCACCAGAGGGTGACTTCAGCAGGGGAAGGTTTTAATAATCAAGTGGATAAGATGACCCATTCTGTGGATACCAGTCAGCCTCTTTCCCCAGCAACTCCTGTCATTGCCAATGGGCTCATGAATAAAGTGGTCATGGTGGTAGGGATGGAGGTTATGCATGGGCTCAGCAACATGGACTTCCACTCACCAAGGCTGACCTGGGCACAGCCTCTGCTGAGTGCCCAATCTGCCAGTAGCAAAGACCCACACTTAGCCCCTGATATGGCACCATTCCCCGAAATGACCAGTCGACTACATGGTGGCAGGTTGATTACACTGGACCACTCCCTTCATGGAAGGGGCAGCAATTTGTTGTAACTGGAATAGACACATACTCTGGATATGAGTTTGCCTTCTCTGCATGCAATGCTTCTGTCAAAGCTACCATCTGTGGGCTTACACAATGCTTTATCCATCATCATGGTATTACACATAGCATTGCTCCTGATCAAGAAACACATTTCACAGCAAATGAAGTGTGGGTATGGGCACATGCTCATGGAATTCTCTGGTCTTACCATGTTCCCCATCATCCAGAAGCAGCTGGATTGATAGAATGGTGCAATGGCCTTTTGTAAACTCAATTACTATGCCAACTAGGTGGCAGCAATTTAAGGGCTGGGGTAATGTTCTCCAGGAAGCTGTGTATGGTCTTCTGAATCAGTGTCCGCTGTATGGTGCTGTTTCTCCTACAGGCAGGATCCATGGGTGGAAATGGTAGTGATCCACTAGGAAAATTTTTGCTTCCGGTCCCTATGACCCTGAGGTCTGCTGGTCTACAGGTTTTAGTTCCAAAAGGGGGAGTGCTTCTACCAGGAGAAACAACGATTCCATTTAACTGGAATCTAAGACTGCCACCTGGTCACTTTGGCTACTCATGCCCCTGGATCAACAAGCAAAGAAGGGGATTAAAATACTGGGTGGGGTGACTGACCCTGGCTATCACGGGGAAATAAGACTGCAACTATATAATGAAGGTAAAGAAGAGTTTTCCTGGAATATAGGAGATCCCCTAGGGTGTCTTTTAGTACTACCATGTCCTGTGATTAAAATCAATGGAAAACTGCAACCACCCAATCCAAGCAGGGCTATCAATGACTCTGAAACTTTGGGAATGAAGGTTTGGGTCACCCCACCAGGAAAAGATCCCCGGCCAGCTGAAGTGCTTCCTGAAGGTAAAGGGAACATGGAATGGGTACTGGAAGAAGGTAATGATAAATATGAACTGTGGCCACATGATCAGTTGTAGAAACAAGTACTGTAATGCCATTTGGTTCATATTATACTATTTAAGTTGTAAGATATCATTTATGAATGAATATTACCCAAGGACTTGCACCCTATTCTGGAGAGATTTAATGCATTTTCAGTTATATGCAGGACAGCTGAGTATTGTTAGGTGAGAGAAAAGAAAATGTGTCTTTTATTGTTTTCTATTTAGAAATTAGATATGGTTTAAGGTGATGAGTATAGCTGACAAACTGACAAGAAGTGGACTGTCATGGCCAAGTTCATGTGTCAACTTGGCCAGGTGGCGGTACCTGTTTGTCTGGTTGGGCAAGTGCTGGCCTTTTTTTTTTTTTTTTTTGACTTTTCATACACTTTTTATTTCCCCGATGGGGGGGTGCACTGTTCCTGGAAGTACTGCAAAACCAGGTCGATGCATGGAGTGGATGGAGCAAGCTCCTATTCCATCTCCTAATTCCAAAAAATCCGTTTAATATATTGTCCTCAGATAGAGGATATATCGGATATTAAACTGATAAGAACAGATACTACACTTGATCTTAGCCAAAAGGCTGAGAAGCGATGGCCTGTCTTTTGCATGAGGACATTTCACAGAATTAAATCATGATCACGTCAGCTACATACACAGCTGATTCCATTTGTAATAAGCCAAGGGGAGTGTCTTCTTTAATGAGTGATGTTAAATCTAATCACTGGAAGCCTTTTAAGGATTCAGAAGAGACAGGCCCTCTTCCTGCTTTGGCTGGCAAGCTTCTCCTGTGGAGTTTGTCCAGACCCTCCATTGCAGTCATCAACTTCATAGCCTATCCTGCAGATTTTGGACTCTACATTTCCCTAGTTACTTGAGACACTTTTATAAATTTTATAATTACAGATATTTCCTGTTGATTCTGTTTTTCTAGAGAACCCTAACTAATACAACTATAAATAGACACTGCAGAAGAGGACATATAAATGACTAAAACCCACATGAAAAGATGCTCAGCTTTCCTGGCTATTAGGGAAATGCAAATCAAAACTATGAGATAACATCTGATATCCACTAGAATGGCCATTATCAAAATAAACAGAAAATGACAAGTGCTGGAGAATAAGTAGTGAAACAGGCCCACCTCCACTGTTGGGTGGAGGGGGGGAATGTAAAACGATACAATCACTGTGAAAGGCAGTTTGGTGGCTCTCAGAAAGCTAAGTATGGAAATGCCATATGATCCAGCAATACCACTGCTAAATATTTATTTGGAGGACATGAGGGCAAGGACACAAATGGACATTTGCACACCAATGTTTATAGCAGCATTATTTACAATTCCCAAGAGATGGAAACAGCCTAAATGTTCATCAACAAATGAGTGGCTAAACATATGATGGAATATAACACAGCTGTAAGACAAAATAAAGTCATTAAGCATGTAACAGCATGGATGTACCTTGAGAACATTATGCTGAGTGAAATTCACCAGAAACAAAAGGGCAAATACCATATGGTCTCACTGATAGGAACCAACATTAATGAGTGAACTTGAAGAATTTATGTTAAGAATACAGGGTATCAGGAGATAGAAATAGAGTCAAGATTATGCAATAGGAGCTGAAGGAATAGAGATTGTGCAACAGGACTGTAAAAATTCAGATATGGATAGCACAATACTACCTGATTGTAGCACAATAACGTAAGTATATCGAATGAATTTGTGAGTATGGTTGAGGGAGAAAAGCTGGGGGCACGTATGAAATCAGAAGATAGGATAGAGGATAAAGACTGAGATGGGATAATTTAGGAATACCTAGATAGTGATTAAATGTACAAATTAAAAAATGTTTTTGCAGGAGAAAGAACAAAGGAATGTCAGTATTGCAGGGTGTTGTAAACAGATGGTATATGGGAAAAAGTACAATCAATGTAAACTATGGTCTATAGGCAACAGTAACACTGTAATATGCTTTCACTGAATATAACAAAGGCATTATGCCAAAACTAAATGTGAACAGGTGGATGCATTGGGAAAGGGGTATGGATTCCTTGTAGAAGAAAAGGAAATGTCTTTACATGTAGTATGGTGATGAAGGCATGTCTATACACTTAAGACTGAATTGTATGATGTATGAATAAAACTATTTAAAAATGGTCAGAGAGAAACATGTGCCAGAGAAAACACAGAGAAAGAGATATACCTAAATATGAGAGGTGCAAATAAGACAGTGAAAATGAGAGTTGCAGCCCCTGGGAGGGCAGTGGGGTGGCTCCACAGGAGGATAGGGTTTGCCTATGATCCTGAATCCCTGATGCTCAGTATATACCTGAAAGAGCTGAGTGTGCAGCATGAATGCACATTTGCACACTGGTGTTTCTGGCGGCAGTGATCGTGATCCACAACGAATGGAGATGGCCTAAGGGTACAACAACTGAGGAATTGAAGGAGGAACAATGGTGTATATATACAATGGATTACTGAGCCACCACAAGAAAGAATGAAGTTGTGAGGCATGCAACTAGATGAATGAATCTTAAGATGTGTTATGTTGAATGAAGTGCCAGGAAAAAAAAAGACAAATATTATGGTGCCTCAATTATATGGGCTTAATATAATATAAAAATTTGTGAACTAAAGTTGAGAGCATGGGTCATTAGGTTGGGGCTTACTGTAAAAAGTCCTAGATTGTAAGCTCTGAGAGCAGTCACATATATTCAGGAAGTATAATTATTAATTCTAAATTCTGAGATACTGAGCTGCTTATATAGAACCTGATCTTTCCCAGAAACTCCAGGTATTTATGTGACAGCTGAGACTCAGAGTCAGAGCTCCGAAGTTGTGAAAGTCAGCTGTACCTCATACAGAAACTATTTAAGAAGTTGAAAAAGTGATCAGACATTGAGTAGATATAAGAATGAAGCTGATCTGAATAGGACTAAGGTCTATCAGAAGACTGAGTAAAGAATGATATCATCATATCTTAAAACTTCAACTTCTGTGTGAGACTGAAGGGAGAGATATTTACTTGGTGCAAAATTTATATTTTGGGTAGTACCTTTCCTAATTTAACTTGTATGGTCAATTTAGTTGAATACAATAAGTATAGAGAATCTTTAATAGGGCATGAGATTCTGTTTGTCCAGGTTAGTGGGTTGGCCTGACAAATCCCAGAGTAACTTGGACAGTGAATAAAGAAGTATTTGCAGGGTCCCCTTAGGGGATTGAGGAGAAAGGGGAAAAGATTCAACTTCCCAGTTTGGAGAATTTTTGATACTCTTGCAAGCAGTGGAGACAATCAAATAGGCTGAGCCCCTGATCTTGGGGTTTGCCCCTATGAAACTTATTCCTGCAAAGGATAGGCTCAGCCTACTTAAAATTAGGCCTAAGAGTCACCCCCAGAGAACCTCTTTTGTTGCTCAGATGTGGCCTCTCTCTAAGCCAACACGACAAGTGAGCCCACTGTCCTCCCCTCTACGTGGGACATGACTCCCAGGGGGGTGTAAATCTCCCTGGCAACAGGAGACAGAAACCCCAGGATGAGGTGGGACCCAGCATCCAGGAACAGAGAAAATCTTCTTGACCAAAAGCGGGAAGAGAGAAATGAGACTAAATAAAGCATCAGTGGCAGAGAGATTTCAAACAGAGTCGAGGTGATATTGGAGGTTATTCTGATGCATTATATTAGATATCCCTTTTTAGTCTATGGTATATTTGAGTGGCTAAAGGGGAGTACCTGAAACTGTGGAGCCATGTTCCAATAGTCCTGTTTCTTGAACATGATTGTATGAAGATATAACGTTTAAAATGTGACTGTGTCGTTGTGAAAACCTTGTTTTCTGATGCTCTGATGCTCCTTTTATCTAGGGTATGGACAGATGAATAAAAAGTATGGAAAAAATAAATAATAGGGGGAACAAAAGTTGAAATAAATTGAGTAGACTGAAATAGTAGGTGTCAATAAGAGGTAGAGGTTAAGAGGTATTGTATGTGTTTTTAAATATTTTCTTTTTGATTTCTTTTGCTGGAGTGATGCAAATGTTCAAAAAAAAATGATCATGGTGATGAATACACAACTATATGATGATATCTTGAGCCACTATTTGTAGACCGTGGACAGAAAGTTTGTATGTCAAGAATGTTTGTTTGCTAAGTTTTTACAATAATAAAATATTAAAATAAAAAAATTCTGAAATTAGGATATTCTTTAAATGTCACTGTTGTGCATAATTTAATTATATACTTAATGGCACATAATGGTGTGTCTTTCCAATTCATAAAATCATTAATTCAATAAAACAAGGCAGACATCAAAAAAAAAGTCATATGGAATTATAAGAGACTTGGAATACTTAAATTTATATTGTAAAAAAATAACAAAATTGGAAGATACCAAATTCTCTATTTCAAAGCATACTACAAGGGTACACAGGTGACTCAGTGGTAGCATGATTGCCTTTCATGTGGGAGACCCAGATTTGATTCCCAGACCATGCACCCTAAAAAAGCATACGACAAATCTATCATAATCAAAATAAATTGTCAGAGTTTGCTCATTATAGTGAGTTTATATTGAGACCATATGATAGTTGTCCTTTGTTTCTGGCTTATTTCACTCAGCATGAGCACCTCTATATTCATTCCCTGAGTTTCATGTCTCATGACTTCATTTCTTTCTGCAGCCACTCAATATTCCATTGTATATATACACCACAGTTCACCCTTCCTTTCATCAGTTGATGTACCCTTAGGCCACCTCATCCTAAAAAACAGTGTGCAAATGTCTATTCATAAACATCAGTGTGCAAATGTCTATTCATGTTCCTGCTTTCAGTTCTTCCAGGTATTTACCTAATAACAGGGTTGCAGGATCATATTGCAATCCTATACATAGCTTTCTTTGGAACCACAAGTTTGCCAAGCCCCAAACCCTAAAGAATACCCTAGGCTCTAAGATTATAAAAGTTCTACTTAGTAAATTTATTTTTTCAGAAACTTAGGGCCTCCAGATTGTTTCTATGCCAGATAAGCCCTGAAACCCAGATGTACCAGTCTCTCTGAGAACATCAACCAATTTCATTGCTCTACTCCCCAAAATGCCAATAATCCCTGAAGAGTGAGAGAAGGATCAAATAACAGAAAAGAGGTGTAATGGTGAAATTAGGATACAACCAATGATTATGACTACTTACTCATAATACTGATACTTTTTTAGTTTCTAGTGCATTAGAATAGCCTGAAGGAAATACCTGAAACTGTTGAACAGTAATCCAGTAGCCTTAACCTTTGATTGTGTAACTATACAGCTTTTATTGTGTGACAATGCAATAGTAAAAACTTGGTGACTGACACTCCCTTAATCCAATGTATGGATAGATGAGTAATAAAATAAAGACAAGCAGGCAGTGTGACAGTGGCTCAGTGGCAGATTTCTTGCCTGCCATGCAGGAGACCAGAGTTTGATTCCCGGTGTCTGCCCACGCATGCATGCATGCATGCACACATACATACATACATAAAGACAATGCATGAAAACAAAATAATAATAGGTTGGGAATACAGGAAAAAATACCCCTATGTAAACTATTGTATCAAATTTTCCACACCAATGCAAGTGGTGGTGGTCAGGCGGTGTATGTGAACCTTGTAATTTAATCATGATTGTTTTGTAAACCCACATATTTTGAATAAAAAATACATTTTGATAATGGCATAAAAGTAAACATGGACAAATGAAATAAAACTGATTGTGATAATGGCATAAAAGTAAACATATAGACAAATGAGATAAACTGATAATCCAGAAATAAACCCATGCAGCTATGGTCAATTAATTTTAAACATGGCACATATATCCTACACTCTCGAAAGAACCATGACTTTACAAAATGGTGGTGAGACAACTGGATATTCACATACAAACATGAAGTTTATTTCCTATCATACTGTACTTACAAAAAATGAAGTCATTTAGGGAGCTAAATATAAGAGAAAAACTATAACACCCTTACAAGAAAATATAGGAGTAAATCTTCATGACTTTATATTTGGCTATTGATGCTTAGATATGACACTAAAAGCACTAGAACCAAAAGAAGATAAACTGAACTTCACAAAAATGAAAAACTTTTGTTTATAAAGGACCCACTCAAGAAACTGAACAGGAAACCTAATGAATGGAAGAAAATACTTGCAAATCATACATCTGACAAGGGCCTAATATTCAGTCTATACATTAAAAAACTCTTACCACTTAAAAAAAGGAAAATAGTATAGTGATAAATGGGCAAAGGATTTGAAAAGACCATTCTTAAGGAATATATGGAAATGTCCAGCAGACATATGAAAAGATGCTCAACATCTTTAGTCATAGGGACAGGCAAATCAAAACCACAATGAGACACCACTTCACACCCATTAGGATGGCTATAATTTTGTGAAAAATCTAGAACTGTTGGTGAGGATGTGGAGAAAACTGAAATTCTTTTACACCGCTACTGGTAATTACAATGGGACCACCACTGTGGGAAATATATGGGGAAAAAAAGGAAAAATAAAATAAATGGGCAGTTCCTCAGTAAGTTTTATACAGAATTAGCAGATGATCCAGCAATTCTACTCCTTGATATATACCCAAAATTGAAAGTAGTCAAATAATGATATAAAAATATTCACAGCAGCATAATTTGGAAACAAAATATGTATCATCTAAAGAGTGAATCATCAAAATATGTCATTTTCATATATTGGAATATCATTCAGCCATTAAAAAAAGAATGAAGTAAGGGGTTCAACCTATAAAACAGGGACACATCTCAAAAGCCTAACTAAATAAAGCTAGATAAATAAGGGTCACTTTTTTAAAGACTCCATTTACATACAATTACTAGGGTAGGTAAATCAAAACAGACAGAAAGAAGATTAATGGGTGATGGGTTGAAAAGAGTGCAGACTGGGGAACGGCTCTTTATCTGGGTATGAGGTTTCTTTCAGAGGTGATGAAAATGCTCTGGAACTAGATAAAGCTGATGCACTACATTGTTTATGTACTAAACATGACTGATTATATTGTTTAAAATGGTTAAATTTATGTTATGTGAATTTCATCTCAATAAAAAAGGTACAGATAAGCCCATGTACAGTAATTGGATGAGATTTTATTCAAAGAATTTTTAATTTTCTCTGGAATGTAAAACATACATTATAACATTTACACATAAACATTAGTAGTTCTAAATTTTAATAAATATTTACTATCTAATATATTTTCATGCAAAAATGACAAAATATTCAGAGAAAAAAATTAAAATTGGTGAATTAAAAGAGACACTTTAATTCCTCTCAAATATCCAATTCAATTGTGAATGAAGGGGCAACAAAATCATGTCCTGCACTGTAATTTTTATATAATTTCAAAATTATCAAAAACAAGTATAAAATAGATATCTTGTTTAGCTTAGGATAACTAATAAAACATTTTTAACTGGCTCTAGGGTTAGTGGCCTCTTTCCTAGCACTTCCATTCTCCATTCTTTGTCTAAGTAACCTGATTTATTTTTGTCATATCATTAGGCATGTGGGAAAATTCATATTTCTTTTTTTGTTGTTCAGATTTTCAGTTTAATACATAGATTTTGTTTTTTTGATATGCAAACTTGTTAAGTGCAAGAATATGATACAGTTTTCAGGGAAATTAGATGCTGTAACTTCTACCAAGGACAGGAGATACAAGGTGACAAGGAACAATTATCTTATCCAAATTACAAACACTTACAGTTCTGCCAATCTTGTTTTCAATCTCCAAAACACTCCTAACTCAGTTAATTCCCACAATTCCTGCCTTGTTTTGTATAGTAGGTTAGTGGTACTGAAGTTGGTTTCTGTCTCTGAGCCTCTGGCCTATCCAGAACAAATGCAGCTGACAGGAAACTCTCATCCATCATGCAAAGCTTGAAATCTAATTTCTAATCTAGATACAGCCTAAATCCCAGACATGCACACCTGGAGTGGATTCTTCTGTGACTTAGTATACATCAGTCATGTCAAGTCAGTACAGTAATTTAGTACAAGTAACTTGTTTCTCATCCCCAGCCATATTTCTTATTTCAGTTTTTAAGAGCCTTTGGAATCCATTGCATCTCCATTCAGTAGAATTTTTTCCACACAGCTTAAGCTCATAGGAAGAAATAGGTTCTGGCATGTTTAGAGTGCACATTTCAAAAAACAAAAAAATTTCAAGCATATGATAAAATATTTTTTATAATGCAGTACTGCTTTTTATATATATGCAGTATAGCTTTATAAAGCTATAAACTTTACTGTTCTTTGATGTATCCAGAGAGGGATAACTTGTCATCTGTAAATCAGAAATCCAAATTTTCTTTTCTTATAAAAGTTCATTACATGAGGCAAATGTGTGTATTTTTATTCTGCTTGATTTAAAATATAATTAACACACACATGTGGTTCAGAATCACACCCACAAAGTGGTATAGCTCAGTCACATACATGGAGGCTTGAGTCCTGTGACCTAGAATTCTAGTATGGGTCTAATACAGCCTCTGGCCACCCACAGGGGTTGAGCTTCTTTCTTGTTAAGCAGCATTCAACCAACACCCAGCACTAATAAAATTAAGTACATAACCCAAAAAGGACAGGGGTGAGAACAAAACAGAAACAATATATGTCACTAATCTATAGGCCAGGTTCAAAGTCAGTTTCACTGTGAAACTCAATTCTTGTTCCAATTATTTTTGCCATCACTAGAATAAATACATTGCCAATTTTTAACACCTTTTCTCAAAAAAGACTAAGTTGACTAATTGAGTTGAGCAGACAACAGCCAGGAACTTGACCAGCAGTGCTGTGACCACGATTTAAATGTAGGCATTGGAAAATTAATGCAGACCATATCCAGATCATAAGCCTGACCAAAAATAACTTAAAACCCCAAACAAAAGAACTGAAGTCATCAGCCCAAGTATAAATGCATTCCTTCCAACAAAAACCTTCTGGATGCAACTTTTTTACTTTTTAAATACAGAGACAGGACACAGTTAGTGCAAAATAAATATCCTGCCCCTTGCACATCACATGTCTGTGGTTTATCACAGCCTGATGACTTCTCATTTTTTAAACAGTTTCCCTCCATTCTCCCCCCACCCCATTTCCTCTACTAAAGAATTTTGTTTAGTCAAGTTCAGGTAGTTAAGGCATTCTTGTATGTAATTAAAGGTGATTCAAAATAGGTAACATTATGGCAATTAAGGAATAGTAAATTACTGAATGGTTCACAAATGAGCTCAATATTATTATAAATGATGCATTGAAATATAATAAAGACATGAACACAGTACATGTTAAACAATTTTAAACAAAAGTTTGACTGTTATTCAAATGTACAGTACAAATTCACAAAGCAAAACCTTTTAAAACAAGTTGAGGTAACCTCAAACATAAGTTTTAATGCAATAAACCAGAGAGTAAGTATCTCCTTTAGAGCAAAAAAAACTTTCTACATTTTCCTGAAGTAGATTCTCATCGGGTTTAATTACATTCTCATCTATACATCAATGTTACCTATAAAATATGGCTTTAATTTAAGGATTTCTAAGTATATATCTTTTTCTACTACCAAATTAATGAAGGAAAAAACTGACCCCAAAATATTTATCTTTACAGCAGTCAACTTGTCCACAAACCTTAAAATAAGTTTTACTTGTAGATCATAGGAAAACTGAATGTGGGTAGATTTATAAGGAACTATACACTGCAAAATGACTATTAGGAAACAGTAAACATTATTAAGCTTGATTCAGAATCTCCTAAATTTCTGTTTAGAGCCATTGCAAATGCCAAATCATCACTAGAAGTTTTGTTTGTGGACTTCTGTGCTGCTGCCCCACTGCAAACAGTGCTCTTCCCATGTGGAGTCACTGATGCATGCTCTATAGAAAGCAAGGCTACTAAACAAAAGTCTGAGAGTAAGACTATGCAGAACATGACCATCAAAAGCCAAGAAAATTCAAAGACACCGCTGTCCATTCTTTACCCAATAGTCTCTGGGTCTAGAGCTTCCACATCACTGTGTTGGACAGCTGGGAGGAATTTCAGCTATAACATAAAATTTCCAGGCTTTGTGGAATTTTACAATCTTGAGAGATATCTCCATGAAAAAAATTGTTTAGGAGTCTCTCCCACCCCTCCTGCAGATCAAGCCACCAGTCTATGACATGGACTAATCAATAAACTGCCAAAACTTGAATCACAGAAGCACAATTAAGCATCTTTTACAAAGCACAAAACATTTGTATCCACAGAACTAAAATGATATTTTCTTCCAATTTGTAACAAAAAAAGCTCCTGGGATCAAGATTTTGTAACAAAGAGCAATGTTTTAGAGCAGAATTACAAGTCTCTGAAAAATAGGAATCATAATGAAGACATAAAGCACACCAATCATCCTAAGAGAGATTGTGCCTGGGCAGTATACATGTAACATTTCTTGATGAATAATGTATGTTTCTAGTAGACACATCATAGGATATGATTGTTATATTTTAAAAATCCCATTTACATATTGTCATTTTAAAATCTCTTTACCAACAATACTTATGTTCAGTATTTCAAATACTTTTTAAAAAGTTAATAGTCATTTTGGCTTCGAAAATCTCCATCCCACCATGGGAAAGGACAATAAGAAATGAAGACCAATCTTCAAATCTTGATTTTCTTTAACTGCTGCTGGCAGATGAGCTAGTGAATGAAAGTAGTGATTCTCAACAAAGATCTCAATTGGGTCTCAAAAAGACAGGCAAAAGGCTTACATCATGGGCCACTGAGATCACTGGCAAAGAAATGTGGTCAGCCAGCATGATAAGCACATGTGGCAGGGAAGACTAGGGATGACAGAAGGAGAGACAGAAATTGACACATAGGCAAAAGTCACTCTGCATACCCACTACTGAAAGGACAGTGATGTCATCTGTCTTTTCACAATTCACATTCAATCCATTGTCACATGAGAACTGTGCAAAAGATGACGTATAATTTGTGTTGTAGGCTAGCTCATGAGCTTGCTCAGCAATGCTTCTTGCAGGCTGTTGTATACTCTTTTTTATATTGTTCTATCATGTAAAGCATTTATTTTCAAAGTCACCTGAACTTCCAATGTCAATGAAATAACAAATACTTTTGTTGTATACTCTCATATGGTTTTGAGTTCTTTAACTTTTTTTAGCTCTTGAAGAATCATATAATCAGGCATGTTGTCAAAGAGCCTATCTGTCATTGTCAGGATAATGTCACCTAACTGGACATCAAAAGATATGCTAGCAGTAGCATCTGGGCTGTCACTCAAGACAAGTCTCTCAGCTTTGGATGGCACAATGGAGAGCCAGAATGGAGAGCTGAAGTAGTGCTGCTGCTCATCTGATCCATGCACAGCTTTGGAAGCCTGAATGGTCCAGGTTGGCCATGTGTAAGCAGTGGCTCATTCTGACCAGTACCACCATGCAGGCAGTGCTGCTACCAAGCAAAGGTACTTTATTTTGCAGCAGCTCACAGTAGCTTGTGGTGAGAATTCCAATGGATTACTTAGCACAAACCATCTTTCTTTTACTAAATATTCACACGTTCACATTAAAGTCCCTGAGACCTGATATGGGTCAATGCCATAGTCTCTCCATCCTTGAACACCATCCACAACCCCAAGCATGTCAGCAGAATAGTGCCAGGAAATGAAGCACACATTATGCCCTTCTTGAGAAGGACCTTATGGAAGTCCTTGCTGAAGCTGCAGCCAGTGGTCACCAACCTGTAGTCACCACCACTGGTGCTGGGGTCAGTCTGTAAGAGACCACTGAGCAGGCAAGTTACCAGCCACCCATACAAGTGGACCAAGAACATCACTGCCACCACACCTTCCCAGAAGGCAGGGGTCCAGGGAGCAGGAGGACATGGAGGCCTGGAGCCAGCTCTCTCCTCAGCTGCTGCTGCCCTTGCCCCAAGCATGGGGCATCTCACTCACTCTGATCAGTGTACTAAAGCCACAGCAAGGTCAGAGCCAGTGGCTCCTCCACCCCTATCTGACTGGGGTCTGGGCTGCAGCCACCACTGTCTTCTGCTCCACTGTAAAATTCCTATTTCTTAAATATTCCATTTATTTTTATTTTCAGATGTATTTCAGAGAATTCCAGCCATTTCTCTGTAAAGACCCTGTGTGTTATGTTCCCTGCTAAATCCCTAGGACATGGACTATTTTCTAGTACTCACAATGCAGCCAAAAGGACATATGAATGAATAAAAAAAAATGAATTTTCAAAATTTTCCTTCACAGTGGCCGTACATAAGCAACATCATATGAGAGTTATAATTTTGCAATTGTCTGGCATTTCCAATCAGGATGAAGAAATGTTTGTCTCACAGAATGAAGCTTGAACACATTTATTATCTGTGCAATCAAGGTGTGAGCTCTGGAATACAGCCATTATTAGGTTCACTGAATGTTGTAAAGGAATACATGACATAGGTTATATAACTGAGAAAGAGCTGAACAGGGCAGAACTTTGGGAGGAGAATAAAATTTGGTTTCCTTTTGAACCTCAGAATGTGGCTGACCTCAACAAGTCTTCCAAACAACACATATGAGCAGGCCTTATTCACTTAAACTTTTGTAAATCTGAGTATAACTTTTTTATATCCAATATCTTACATTTTGTTGTGTCAACTTCTGCCTCACCAAACTCATTTCCTCTTTTGACAATTTGTGTCCTTTTCCCATATTTCTCATGAATCTATTTTATTACATTTAATTGCCACATCCAAGATTCTTGGTCCCTGCTATACAATACTGTAAGCTACATACTTATAACTTGCAATACAAGTTGCATACTTGTAAACCACATATAGCTATTAAATTTAAATTAAAAAATTGTTTTCTTCAGTACCACTATCTAAATTTCATGTCCACTAGCTACATGCACCTACTGGCTTCTGCAATGGACTGGGCAGATACAGAGCATTATCTTCATTGTAGAAGGTACCATTAGGCACACTGATCTGGATCTTAGATATTACTTACACTTTTTAAATTTACAAATGATTTTTTTCCCTTCACTCTATTAATTCCCTTCTGTCTTTCCTCAAATGATGTTTTACTGTATTTATTTTAACTTCTTAAGTTAGGGAGCTAATATCATTAAATTATTTATTTTAATTAAGGTAAGCATTTTTAACATTATAAAGCCAATAATTTTCCTGGGAATATTGATTTAGCTTTATGACTTTGGTAATTTTATGTAATTTATTAAGGCATTATTACTTTTTCCATAATGTAAATTTTAAAAATGTGCCAAATAAATTTAGAGCCCTTTCTCCTGTTAATTTTCAATTCCTAGAGTATATTTTCTGTTTGTCACTCTTTCATGGTTTTATTTCCTTTTGAAAAGAGAATATTGGTTATCCCTTTAAAGTATTTTAGGTTTTCCTTCATCTTACTTTATGAACCATTTGTTTGCTGGCTCCATGAGCTCTTTAAATATGTATTTTCTGTTTTGGATGTAGTATTTTCATATATACATTTGTTGAATATTTGTGGAATTCATTCTCTTTTTTTGAGTAAGCAGTAAGGATTTATAGTACTAAAACAAGAGACACAAGCAAAACAGATGACAACTAAGTAGGCCTTAACACACAGATATAGAGATCACAAGAGGATACTATTAGCTATTGCAGACCAACAAACTAGAGAATTTAGATGAAATGGAAAACTTCCTAGAAACATATGAACAAACAACCCTGAAAATAAAAGACCTTACAAAAACAATCACAAGTAAAGACTGTAAATCAATAATCAAAAATCTTCCAACAACAAAAAAATGCTTGAACCAGATGGCTTCACAGGTGAATTATAACAAGTATTCCAATAAGAATATAATGCTGCTCAAACTTCAAAAAATTGAGAAGGGAATGCTACATAACTAATCCTATGATGCCAACATCACCCTAATACCAAAGCCAGACAAAAATACTATAAGAAAACTTAAGACCAATCTCTAATGAACATCGATGCAAAGATCCTCAACATAATACTTACAAATCAAACCCAACAGCACATTAAATGAATTATATACCATGTCAAGTGGGTTTTACCACAGATATGAAAGAGAGGCTCAACACAAGAAAACTGATTAACATAATAAACCACATTAACAAATCAAGGAGGAAAAACCACAATCATCTTGATAGAAGTGGAAAAGGCACTGGACGAAATCAAACATCCTTTCTTGATGAAACACCTTGAAAGACAGGAATTGAAGGAAATTGCCTCAACATAACAAAGGCCATATACAAAAAATTCACAGCTAATATCATATTCAGTGGGGAAAGACTGAAAGCCTTCCCTCTAAGACTTGTAGACAAGGATGCCCACTGTCAAAATTGATGTTCAACATTGTGCTGCAGGGCGGCTGCCGTGGCTCAGCAGGCAGAGCTCCGACCTGCCATGCTGGAGGTCTGGAGTTCGATCCCTGGTGCCTCCTGCCCATATGCAAATTTTTTAAATAAAAAAAACATTGTGCTGCAATACTAGCTGGAGCAATTAGGCAAGAAAAAGAAATAAAAGGCATTTTTGTAGATGACATGATCCCGTATTTAGAAAATTTTGAAAACAAAAACATAAGCTACTTGAGCTAATAAGTTCAGTGATTAGCAAGCACAGGTCAAGGAAAAGAAGCAGGCTCCATGGTATCATACAATACTACCTTTATTGATGACTTCCAAGAAGTTGGTAAAATAGGAGCAGCTGAGTTCCTGAATCCAGCCTACTCTTGCTTGAGAGATCTTTCCTCACAGTTTTGCAAGCCAGAAGTTCCCCTGGGGAACTTGGAAGCCAGCAGACTTGCTTTTGCTGTGTACAAAGACCATTTGTCCAGAGTACAGGGTCTGCTCCCCACCCCTGAGACAGGCTGTTGTAGATGCCTGCTTTTTTTGGCAGAGATTGTGGGGCTCTCCCCAGGGAGGAGGGAGAGAAAGAGTGGTCTGAAAACCACCCAGTGAAAGAGACTTGTTTGGGGTCCTGATACCACTCCCTTGCTCCCACAGGGGACTAGAGACCTCAGTCAGGTGCAGACAGAGAGGTGAGGCAGGGAAGATGGCCAAATTATATTCCGTGACCAACTGCCAGACATTTCCAGATTGGCTATGAGCAGGGAAAGCTGAAACATCCAGTCCCACAGCCCAAAGTCATCCCAAGTAGGAGTCTGGGGGCCATGAGAACCATGGGGCATACAAGCAGAAGGCCCTAACTGGAATTATATCAGGTGTCCATTCAGCTTGGCCAGCACCTGCAGTCTGGGAGAGGTAGGCCTGAGAAGAAGAGGTGGCTTGAGAGCGCCATCTTCTGGGAAAAAGCATCAAGTACAGGGTAACAAACTGCCTATTTGTCTATCTCAACAGGGTGTCAGGTAGAATTGTAATCCTCCCATAAGATCTGGGACTTGATTTTGTGGGAGCTCTGACAAACCAAGTCCAAAAGGGAATGTTCAATGCAATCCCAAGTATATATAAAACCTCAGATGAAAATCAACTTGTAAAATAATCTTATTAATACATTCAAATGACCATTTACAACCAAAACTCATAAAGCACATTGTGCTGGTTTGAAAGGATGTATGTCCCCTAGAAAAGACATGTTTTAATCTAAATCACATTTCATAAAGGCAGAATAATCCCTATTCAATGCTGTATGTTTGAAACTGTAATCAGATCATCTCCCTGGAGATATGATTTAATCAAGAGTGGCTGTTAAGCTGGATTAGATGATGACATGTGTCCACCCATTTGGGTGGGTCTCGATTAGTTTCTGAAGTCCTATAAAAGAGGGAACATTTTGAAGAATGAAAGAGATTCATAGAGAACGGAGCAGAATGACAAAGCCATGAGAAGCAGAGTCCAAGAGCCAGCAACCTTTGGAGATAAAGAAGAAAAATGCCTCCCGGGGAGCTGCATGAAAAGGAAGCCAGGAGAAGCTAGCAGATGGTGTTGTGTTCACCATGTGCCCTTCCAGATGAGAGAGGAACCCTGACCATGTTCACCATGTGCCTTTTCAGGTGAGAGAGAAACTCTGACTATTTACCATGTGCCCTTCCACTTGATAGAGAAACCCTGAACCTCATCAGCCTTCTTGAACCAAGGTATCTTTCCCCAGATGCCTTTGATTGGACATTTCTATAGACTTGTTATAATTGGGACATTTTCTCACCCTTAGAATTGTAAACTAGCAACTTATTAAATTCCCCCTTTTTAAAAGCCATTCTTTTTCTGGTATATTGCATTCTGGCAGCTAACAAACTAGAACACACATCAAGACTCAAGTAGACATGGCCCAGACAAATGACCAAATTAATTTAGTGGGGGGGGACAAAGAATTTGAAACAACTTATCAAGGATGCTTATAAAGACATGAAACATATTAAGAGGACACTGGAAGAGCTTAAAGAAGAATTTGAAAGAATAAGTAGAAAAATAGCAGACCTCATTGAGATGAAGGATACTGCAGACCAAATTAAAAGTACACTCGAGAAACATCTTCTAGTTTGCTAGCTGTTGGAATGCAATATACCAGAAACAGAATGGCTTTTAAAAAGGGGAATTTAATCAGTTGATAGTTTACAGTTCCAAGGCTGAGAAAATGTCCCAATTAAAACAAGTCTATAGAAATGTCCAATCAAAAGCATCCAGGAAAAGATACCTTGGTTCAAGAAGGCCGATGAAGTTCAGGGTTTCTCTCTCAAGTGAGAAGGCACTCAGTGAACACAGTCAGAGTTTCTCTCTCATCTGGAAAGGCACATGGTGAACATGGTGTCATCTGCTAGCTTCTTCTCCTGGCTTCCTGTTTCATGAAGTTCCCCAGAAGACATTTTCCTTCTTCATCTCCAAAGGTCACTGGCTTGTGGACTCTGCTTCTCATGGCTATGTCATTCTGCTCCACTCTCTCTGAATCTGTTTCATTCTCCAAAATGTTTCCTCTCTTACAGGACTCCAGAAACTTATCAAGACCCACCCAAATGGGTGGAGACATGTCATCATCTAATACAGCTTAACAACCACTCTTGATTAAATCACATCTCCAGGGAGATGATCTGATTACAGTTTCAAACACAGTATTGAATAGGGATTATTCTACCTTTATGAAATGGGATTAGATTAAAACATGGTTTTTCTAGGGGGCATACATCCTTTCAAGCCAGCACATTCGACCCTCTGGACCCTAAGGAGACATGCTTTTCCATATACAAAATACATTAATTTCATGACAATATCAGAAATCCTTAAACCATTTCAGTAGTGTGCTGGTTTGAAAGGAAGTATGCCCCCTAAGAAAAGCCATGTTTTAATGTAAGTCCCATTTCATAAAGGTAGAATAATCTCTAGTCAATATTGTATGTTTGAAACTGTAATGAGATCATCTCCCTGGGTGATGTGATTTAGTCAAGAGTGCTTGTTAAATTGGATTAGGTGATGACATGTCTCCACCCGTTTGGGTGGGTCTTGATTGGTTTATTGGAGTCCTATAAAAGTGGAAATATTTTGGAGAATAGAGATTCAGAGAGAGTGACACTATGAAGCAGAGAGTCCATGAGCCAGCAACCTTTGGAGATGAAGAAGGAAAACGTCTCCCGGGGAGCTTCATGAAACGAAGCCAGGAGAGAAAGCTAGCAGATGACGCCATCTTCGCCATGTGCCCTTCAAGCTGAGAGAGAAGCCCTGACTGTGTTCGCCATGTGCCTTCTCACTTGAGGGAGAAACCCTAAACTTCATCGGCCTTCTTGAACCAAGGTATCTTTTCCTGGATGCCTTTGATTGGAGATTTCCATAGACTTGTTTTAATTGGGACATTTTCTGGGCCTTAGAACTGTGAACTAGCAACTCATTAAATTCCCCTTTTTTAAAAGCCATTCTGTTTCTGGTATATTGCATTCCGGCAGCTAGCAAACTAGAACAAGTAGCAATACAAATGAAATACAAAGTTAGAAACAGTACAAACTCCTATCAAAGTTAGTTACAGGCATAGTCTGTTCTAAGGCAAAATCATCCTCTGGCTTTGGACCTTTGAAAACTCATAACAAGTTATTTGCTGCCAACATACAAAGGAGGAACAGTCATAGGATACATATGCATGTTTCCATAGGGAGGAAGGAACACAGGGGTCACTGGACCCATGCAGTTTTGAAAACCCACAGGGCAAAGTCCATTAGATTTCAAAGTCTGAGAGTCATTTATCTTCAGGGCTTCTGAAAGTGGTAGTCCCACCCTTTCCAAGGGCCTATGCAGAGGCTTGCCTCTCTCCAAATGCAATCTTGGGGGACACTAAGAAGACCACCTTTTTCTCAGCTCCATCCTCTCCAAGCATCAGAGCTGTAACCCGGGCTCTCTGCCATTTTGGGGGCATACGCTCAACCCCTTCATGCGGTGGCAGTGAGGTTCTCCCCAAACCCCAAGGAATGTGCTTCACTCTCTCCAAGGCCTGAGGTGGCATGACTGTTCCACTGAAATGAGGTGGAAGGCCTATCCTCTGCCTTTGGGGCAAACTCACCCACTCCATGTGCTTGGGTGGGTCCAGTCTCCTGGATCAAGGCTTCTTGACTTTAGATCCCAGCTTCAATGATTTTACTCTGAAGTTATTTTTCCTCCAATGTGTCCCTTTTCTGTCCCTCTCAGTCCTGACTGGCAGTGGTTCTCATTTGCAGTTCCCACAACACTCTCATTGGCTTTCTATGCAGTAGCCTTAGATTATGCCCATTAGACATAAGGACTTTTCACAAATCCTTTCTGGGTAACTCCATATCCAAGCCTGGCTTTCTCTGAAATGTCTGACTGGTTCCACCTTTGGTTAACTTCTCACACAGGGCTCTATTCTCTGCAGTCTCCCTTTCTGGAGGCCCAGAATTTTCCAGGACATCAATTTCTGGTTTCCTTGTACTCAAGAGTTCAGTTTTCAGCTTACCTCTCTACTGTCGCATTTTATTATAAGCTGCAAGGAGAAACCAGGCTGCACTTTCAACATTTAATTTGGAGAGTTCTTCTGCTACATATCCACATTCATGGCTTTTAAAATCTGCCTTCCAGCCAAAGCCAGTAGTAAATTTTGCCAGATAATCTGCTATTTTAATACAAGGCTCATCTTCCTTCCAGTCTGAAATAATATATGCCTCATTTCAGTCTAGGTAGCTTTAGAGTCCACATTTCTACTGACAGTCTCTTTAGGCCTTCTCTATCAAGCTTATCACAACTCCTCCAAAATCTTCCACTTATCCATTTAAAAAGTTGTTCCAACATGCTTGGTATTTGCAAACTGCAGCAGCACCCCACTCTCTAGTACCAAAATCTGTTCTTTATGAAATGGGATTGTGATTAAAACATGGCTTTTCTAGGGGACATACATCCTTTCAAACCAGCACAATATATAACAGCAGATTTGAAGAGGCAGAAGAGAGAAAAAGCAAATTAGAAGTTAGGACAACTGAACTAGAAGGTTGTGTTGGTTTGAAGATGGTATGTACCCCAGAAACACCATATACTTTTTCCTAATCCAATCTTATGTGGGCAGTCCTATTGTTTAGGGTGGAACCTTTGACTGGATTGTTTCCATGGAGATGTGACATATTTGATTGTGGGTGGGACCATTTGATTAGATGGAGACGTGACTCTGTCCATTCAAGGTGGGTCTTAATTTACTGGAGTCCTTAAAAGAGCTCATGGAGAAAAAGTTCAGAATCAACATAGATGCAGACACTTGGAGATGCACAGAGTGCTGACAAGAGAGAAGACACCTAGACCAGGAAGCTTGGGGATATACAGCCTAGCAGATGTCACTATGTACCTTCCCATGAGATGTTCTGGAGAACCCTGGAGAAGCTAACTGAAGGCCCACAGATGCTTAGAGAGGAAGCAACTGAAACCAAGAGCTGGAATTTGAAACCAGAAGCCAAAGGACCAGCAGATGCCATCCACATGCCTTCCCAGTTAATAGAAGTGTTCCAGATGCCATCATTCTTTCTGAAGTCAAGCTATCTTTCTCTGGATGCCATAGCTTGGACATTTTAAGGCCTTAGAGCTGTAAACTTGTAACTTAATAAATACCCTTTATAAAAGTCATTCTATTTCTGGTATATTGCACTCTGGCAGCTTTAGCAAACTAAAACAAATGCAAGAAAGATGGAAAGAAATGGAACTGTATCTCAGGGAAATGATAAATAACATGAAGCACATAAATATAAGTATTGGTGTCCCAGAAAAAGAGAAGATAAAGGGATTGGAAGGCTAGTTGAAGAGATAATGGAGGAAAACTTTCCTATTCTCATAAAAGACATAAATATGCAAATCAAAGTAGTCAACTGAACTCCAAATAGAATAAATCCAAATAGGCCAACACTAAGACACATACGGTTAAGCATGCCAAATATTGAAGAGAAGCAAAGTCATGAAAGCAACAAAAGTGATTCACTACATAGAACTCAAAATATAAGACTGAGTCTGAACTACTCAATAGTCAGCATGGTGGTGAAAAGTTAGTGGTATGATATATTTAAGGCTCTGAATGACAATGACTTACAGCCAAGAATCCTTTCTTCTGTCAAACTGTCCTTCAAAATTGAGGGAGAGATTAAAATCTTCACTGCCAAACAAAGGCTGAGAGAATCTACCAACAAGAGACCTGCCCTACAAGAAATACTAAAGATAGTTCTGTCAGTTGAAAAAAAAGAGACAGGAGAAGGAGGTTTAGAAAAAGAGTACAGAATTAAAGAGTAATAGCAAGGTTAACTTAGATTAAAAGAGAAAGCAGGAAAATATTATATAGATCTGATAAACAATAACTTAAGAATAGAGAGACCCCAGCAGCAGCAGCAGTTGATGAAGAGAGAGGCAGTGGCACAGTGGGGCCACCTTTTCTTTCTATTTTTAAAGGGACAGAACACTAATATTGCCCCACTTCAACCTTGAATTGAGGGGGTTAGGGGAAAGGCAGCTGAGTTCCTTCCCCCACCCTCCAGCCCTGAGCTCTGAGATGGGGACTGAGTCAGAGAGAAAAGGAGGAGCTTCTTTTTCTTCGAAAACCTCCATCTAAGACTCCTACCCCTTCAACCCTGTGCTTGCCTCCCTCCTGAGCTCCCTCCATGTTCTTTCTCTTTGGCCATGAGAGGAAGAGGGAAAGACACCAAAAGCCTCTCAGCAACATAGATCCTTCTCTGCTATTGCTGCTGCTTGGCCTGGGCTGGAGAAATCATACTACACCCAGGAGTAGCCACTTCCCTGGCTCTCCTCCTCCTCATTCACCTTCTCCTCCTCCATTACCTACTTTATTATCCTTTGTGTAATCCTCCACAGCTCCAGGAAAGGCACTCAAAGGTGGGGGCAGGAAAGATGTTCAATGAAGACATTGGTTTCTGTGTGTGGGAAGCAGATATTGAAGTTTTTACGGTTTACAGACAAGTTCATTAATAGTTAGACACTCAAGGGCCAAGTAAATAAATACCAGAAACCAAGGACACAGAATATTTTAATCAATCCATAGAATCATGATGCTTTTCTAATTCCATGAAACAAAGACAAATGGGCCATTTGTCTGGCAAATGGTCACAGAGGATGACAACAAATTTTCTGAGAAAAGAGGCACTCCCTTACAGGGGGCATAAAGCATCTGGAGACTTACTGTATCCATTATGCTACTGAATCTTACAACACTTACGTTTTCATCAATTTCTCTCCAGAAGGAATTATGTAATAAAAGATATCATAAACCTAAGAAAGTAATATCACTACTCAAAATTGTGTTCAACTGTCAAGCATCTATTCAAAGGATGTGAGGTTCCAAACTGTTATCCCCTCTGAACCTGGAAGACAGTGCTCTACCATTTTCTAAAATTTCAGCAACACATGCATGGAAGTGGCCTCACACTCTCTAAGCCAAAATCTGCAGGTAGGATCACTGCCTTCCCCTCTACATGGGACATGACATCCAGGGCTGAAAGTCTCTCTGGTGGCATGGGAGATGACTCCCAAGGATGAGTCTGGCCCTGGCACTGTGGGATCAACAACACCATCCTGACCAAAAGGGAAAGAGAAGTGTACAAATAAGATATCAATGGTGGAGAGAGTTCAAATGGAGTCAAGAAACTACTCTGGAGGTCACTCTTACTCAAGCTTGTTAGATATACTACCTATCATAAGTTGTGAAGCCCCAGCCAAAACCATTCCAACCAATCCTAAAGAACAACTACAGCAATATATAAGATTCTACAAATGGTTCATGCACTAGGGTAACTTTCCAGAAAAGTACAAACTCCAGATGTGTCCCTGGACCAGATAGGTCTTGAAACCTAGAAGGCCCAGCCTCTCCAGAACATTAGCTACTTCCATCTCCCTACCCCATATTACTCAGAGCCCTATCCAACATGAAAAATTTAGAATGGCCATAGCCCAAATGCCCCTAAGAGTGGGACAGAAAGATCAAAGGTGATGGTGGAGTTATACACAGAAGGTAAGGTTTAACAAACAAATATGACTGCTGAATCATTAAATTGTTATTTCTTTGAGCCACCAGTGTCTCAGATCAGCTAGAAGTCAAAACCTAAAACTGTGGAATTATAACCCATACCAAACTATAAAATCTGTTCTATAACTAATTGTTGTGCTGTGCTTTCAAATTTATTGCTTTTTTGTATATATGATATTTTTCATTAAAAAAGAAAAAGGTGATTGTGAATGTAAAAAATATTTATTCCTTTTAGCCTCCAATATTCTGGAGCAGCTTGAAGGAAAAATCTGAGAATATGGTATGGTGGCCCATGACAAACTCTGGGATCTATCCTGAAACTACTTGTTGAAGAGTGCTTTGAAAATTATTGCTATTTTCTTTCTTTGCTTTGCATATATGTTACATTATACAATTAAAAAAAGCTAAAACAAAACAAAACAAAACACCTAAGGCAATATATAAGATTCCACAAAGGTTCCATGCACTAAGGTAACTTTTCAGAAACCTACAATCTCCAGACAGGGCCTTGGATCAGATAATTTCTGAAACCTGGAGGTGCCAGCTTCTCTAGAAAATCAGCTACTTCTATCTACTCCATGTTACTGACAATCCCTTCCAACATGAAAAAGTTAGAATGGGTATAGCCCAAATACCCATTAAGAGTGGGAGAAAGATCAAAGGTGCTGGTGGAGTTATACAGACATGGTAGGGTTCAACAAATTAGTATGACTGCTGAATTATTAGATTGTTATTTCTTTTAGTCTCCAGTATTTTAGAGCAGCTAGAAGTCAAAACCAAAAATTGTAGAACTGTAACTCATGACAAACTCTGAAATCTCTACAACTAATTGTTACGTTGTGCTTTGAAATGTATTACTTTTTTGTATATATGTTATTTTTCACACACAAAAAAGAGAAAACAAGTTGATTGTGATGATAAAAAATAATTTAAAAAGTTCAGCAAAACACACATGCAAAAAACTTAAGGATGAGATGGTAGATTCAAGAACTGCCTACAGTAATAACTCTGAATGTTAATAGGTTAAACTCATGAATTAAAAGACACAGCTTGGCAAAATGAAGTAAAAACTATGATCAATCTATATGCTGCTGCAAGAGACCTTTCTTGAACCCAAGAATACAAATGAAAGGTGGAAAAAAAATGCTCTATGCAACTGTAAGCAAAAGAAAGCAGAATAGCTTATTAATATCAGATAACGTAGACATTTGTATTAGCTAGGGTTCTCTAGAGAAACAGAATCACAGCAGGAAATATCTGTAGATATAAAATTTATAAGTGTATCATGTAACTGTGGGAATGCAGAGTCCAAAATCTGTAGGGCAGATTGTCTGTGAAGCTGACAACTCCAATGAAGGGTTTGAATGAACTCCACAGGAGAGGCTTGCAAGGCAAGGCAGGAAGAGAGACCGCTTCTTCTGAATCCTCCTTAAAAGCCTTCCAGTGATTAGATTATACATCATGCATTGCAGAAGACACTCCCCTTGGCTGATTAAAAAATACAATCAGCTGTGAATATAGCCGACATGATCATGATTTAATTCTATGAAATGTCCTCATAGTAATAGACAGGCCAGCACTTGCCCAACCAGATAAATGGGCACCACCACCTGGCCAAGTTGACACATGAAGCTGACCATGACCATGACAGTACACCCTTTGTCAACTTGGTAGCTACACACATCACCTTCAACCATACTTATTATCTAAATAGAAAACAATGAAAGACATTTTTTTCCTCATCTAACAATACTCAACTGTTCATGTACAACTGGAAATGTATTAAATCTCCCCAGAACAGGGTGCAAGTCTTTGGGTAATATTCATTCTTCAACTCGATAACTCACAACTTAAATACTATAACATGAACAAAACAGCATTACAGTTCTTGTTTCCGTAACTGACCATGTAGTCATAGTTCATATTGATCACTACATTCTTCCACTATCCATTCCATGCTCCCTTTACCCATCCAAGCCAGAGGAGAGGGTGAATTTGCCCCAAAGGCAGAGGATGGGCCTTCCACCTTGTTGCAGTGGAAGAATCATGCCACTTCAGGCCCTGGAGAGGGTGAAACATTCTTTGGGGTTTGGGGAGAGCCTGGCTGCCACTACATAGAGGGAATGAGCATGTGCCCTGGAAATGGCAGACAGCCCAGGTGCAGCCCCAATCCCTGGAGAGAGTGGAGCCAAGAAAAAGGTAGTCTCTCCAACATTACCCAAGGTTGCTTTCAGAGAGAGGCAAGCCTCTCCGTAGGCCTTTGGAAAGGGTAGAGCTGCTTTCTAAAGCCCCACAGATAAATGACTCTTGGACTCTGAGGTCCCATGGGCTTCTCCCTGCAGGTTTTTGAAACCTCTTGGGTCCTGTGACCCCTGGGTTCCTTCCATTTCCTCCCTATGGAAATGGTTATATGCATTCTATGACTGTTCTTCCTTTGCATGTTGGTAGTTAATAACTGGTTTGAGTTTTACAGATACAGAGCTTCAAGAGAATTTTGCCTTAGGACAGACAATCTATGTAACTGACTTTGTACTGTTTTTCTTTTTACTTTGTATTGCATTTGATTGCTATTGAAATGCTTTAAGGATCTCTAATATTGTTATGAATGTATTTTGTACATGGGAAAAACACATTCCAGAAGGTGGAATGTGTTGGTTTGAAAATGTTTATGTACCCTAGAAAAGCCATGTTTTCATCCTAATCAACCTTGTGGGAACAATGGTTTCTTCTAATTCCAATTCAGTAGTATATACTGGAAACTTTAATTAGCTTATCTACATGGAGATGTGACTCAGTGTGGGTATTAAACTTGATAGGTGGAGATGTGTCTCCACTCACTCCAGGTGGGTCTTGATTGGTTTCAGTGGAATCTTTTAAAAGAAGAAACACTTTGGAAAAAGGTAGAGAACAGCAAGAGAAAGCCATAAGATTCTGAGAGCAGAACACAGCAGAACCATGAAGCAGAGAGTCCACCAGCCAGAGACTTTTGGAGACGAAGAAGGAAAATGCATCCAGGGAGCTGGAATGAAAGCTAGGAGATGATGCCGTTTTTGCCATGTGCCCTTCCAAGCAAGAAAGAAAGCCTGACCTTGTTCATTGTTCACCATGTGCCTTTCCACTTGAAAGAGAAACACTGAACTTCATCAATCTTCTTGAATCAAGGTGTCTTTCCCTGGATACCTTTGATTGGGCATTTCCATGGCCTAAAAACAGGTAACTTGCCACCTATTAAATTCCCCTTTTTAAAAGACATTCCATTTTTGGTATACTGCATTCTGGCAGCTAGCAAAGTAGAACAACATTAATATAAAAATATCGTAAGAGCCAAAGGCAACTATATATTAATGAAAAGGACAATACCAATACTCAGTATATACCTGGAAGAGCTGTAAGCAGTGACACAAACAGATATTTGTAGACCTCAGCATTAAACTAGAGGATATAATGCTGAGTGAAATTAGTGAGGCACAAAAGGATAGATATAGTATGATTTTGATAGTAAGACGGTAAAGGGGTGGTGAGACAGTGGCTCAGTGGCAGAATTCTCGCCTGCCATCCTGGAGACCCAAGTTTGATTCTCGGTGCCTGTCCATGCAAAAAAAAAAGACTGGTAAAGAGAGCAAATTTCAAAACATATGGCCCAGGAAGAAAATCTATACTCATATATAGCAATGAACCAGGTATTGCATTTATGCAGTTAGAGTCTGAAAATGATCTCACAAGCAACAATTTCCATAAGTTTTGTATTTATAGCATTGCCCATTCACAATAAAGAAAAAAATACATGTATATTTTACTCATTTACTTACCACTTTTCCTGGCACTTCTTTTGCAAAAGGGAGGTCAGGTTCTTAGGATGTGGGACTGAGGTGTTTTGGTAGTGAAGGGGGAGAGGTTTCCCAGGAAGCAAGAAGGTATACAATTTGTAGTTTTCAACTTATTTAGCTGTGGGGAATATGCAGAAGTGCCCTGAATTCCTAAATAAAATTTAAAAATATTAAAAATAAACAAGTTCAGCAAAGCCATAGGATATAACATCAACATGCAAAATGGTGTTTCTATACAGTAATAATGAGTTATCTGAGGAGGTAAATAAGAAAATAATTCCATTTTAAAAAGCAACTAAAAGAATCAAATATCTAAGAATAAACTTAATGAAAGATGTAATGGACTTGGACACATAATACTAGAAAACATTGTTTAAAAAGAAATCAGGGTAGGCAACAGTGGCTCAAAGGCAGAATTCTCGCCTGCCATTCTGGAAACCCTGGTTTAATTCTCAGAGCCTGCCCATGCCAAAAAAATATATAGTAATAATAATAACATTCCATGGTAATGGAGTAGAAGGTTAAATGTCATTAAGATGTCAACTCTATTCAAATTCATCTACAGATACAGCACAAAATCAATCAAAATCCCAACAGCTTGCTTTGCAGATAAAGAAAAACCAATAATCAAAGTTATTTGGAAGAAAAAAGGTGCCCCAAATAGCAAAACATCTTAAGAAAAATGAAGTTGAAGGTCTCACTCCTGACTTTAAAGCATATTACAAAGCTATAGTGGTCAAAACACCACGGTACTGGCCTAAGGTTAGATATATTGGTCAATGGAATCTAATCGAAAGTGCAGAAAAATACTTTCATCTCAGGCCAAATGATTTTTGATTAAGTGGCCGAGTCCACCCAACTGGGACAGAACAGCCTTTTCAACAAATGGTGCTGGGAGAACTGGATATCCATATCCAGAGAATCTCTATCTCATGTTATACAGAAATTAACATAGATCAGAGACCTAAAACACTAGAACTAGGACCATAAAACTCAGAAGAAAATGTAGGGACATTTCTTAAAGATCTTATAGTAGGAGGTGATTTCCTGGACCTTATACCCAAAGCAAAAGCAATGAAAGAAGAAATAAGATAAATGGGATTGCCTCAAAACTAAATACTTTTGTACATCAGAGGACTATGTCAAGAAAGTAAAAAGGCAGCCTACTCAGTGGAAAAAAATATTTGGAAGCAACCTATTTGATAAGTGTTTACTATCCAGTATATATTAAAAAATCCTGTAACACAACAACAAAAAGACAAACAACCCAATTAAAAACTGGCAAAAGACATGGATAGATATTTTTCCAAAGCAGAAAACATAAATGGGTTTTCTTTTTTTGTCTATTATTTTTTATTCTGGAGCAATGAAAATGGTTGAAAATTGAATGTGATGACAATTGCTCAACTAGGTTATGATACTGTGAAAGACTGATTATATACTTTGAATGGATTATATGGTATATGAATATATCTCAAAATTTGCAAGGATAAAATGGGCAAAAGTCATAGACACTTTTCCAAAGAGGAAATACAAATGGCTAATAAGCATATGAAAAGATGTTCAACTTCACTAGCTGTCAGGGAAATGCATATTAAAACCACAGTGAAATACTGTTTCATATGTACTGGAATGGCCATTATCCAAAAAAAAAAAAAAAAAACCACACTAAAATGTTGGAAAGCATGTGGAGAAATAGATACACTTATTCACTGTTGGTGGGAATGTAAAATGTGGCAGCTACTCTGGAAGGCAGTTTGGTCATTCTGCAGGAAGTATAAACTGTCAAACCATCTGGCAATCCCATTACTCAGTACATACAGGGGCATTATTCACAACTGCCAATAGATGGCAACAGCTCAAATGTCCCTCAACTGATGGGTGGATAAACAAATCATGGTTTAAGAAATGATGCAACATTATGCAATGGTAAGAAGGAATGAAATCATCATGTATGCAACAATGTGGACGGACCCTGATGACATTACGTTGTAAGAAATAAGCCAGAAAGAAAAGGACAATATTTTCTGGCCTCACTAATATGAACTAAATGTAATGAGCAAACTCTAGGAGTTAATTGCCAGAAAATAGACCATTAGGAGATAGAAAAATGGTAGAAATTGGACAACTGATGGTTAAGGAGTACAAAATATTTAATAAGGTTAAGTGTAAAGTTTTGGAAATGGATTGCACAATACTACAAGTGTAATTAAGAAAGCTGAGTGTGAGTATGGTTGAAACAGAAAGACTAGGGTAATATATGTCACCAGTGTATGTCCCAGAAGAAAAGATACAGGAAAAATGTTAATGCACAGGTGAGAGTTTTGGGGTGACTTAGCCTTTCTACGCCCTCCTTTTCCACTTTGTGAAGTAAAATAACCTGCCTATTACTTAAGATTAAAACTGTTGATCTGAGACTTTCTGAAGATGACCATGACTGGCAAGTTTTATTGACAGAATTTGTCATGTTGCTTATCCTCTCTTTGCATAAAATTTCTCATCTATCAGTGTGAAAAATAATTATGCCCGTCTCCTATGTAATATTTTGTGAGAAATAAAGAGTTAGTACGCTCTAAGTACATAGAATTTTGTCTGCTGTACGTTAAGGTTTCAAGTGAGATTATGACCTGTTAATCTTCCATGGTTTCAAAAGAAAGGTTAACTCCCGTTTGCAAAGTCTTTATAAAATTAGAAAACTGTATGCAAATTGATAAGAACCATAAGGAAGAAGTGAACTAGCAATCCCATAGACCAATACAGCACCTTCAATCACCTAGAATATGTGAGCGATTGCCCATAATTTTCTTAATACCTACTATCCTTTTAAAATATTAATGAATTATTGGAACAGCAACATCTCTACAAGGTAGTTTTCACTGACCGAAAATAAAATAACATAATTAAAAACTTTTACCTCGCATCCGTAGGCGGTCGCTGCCAGCGCACTCCCTACCCCGCACCAAGACGAAGGGCCGCGCAGGTTCTCGCGGTCGCGGGTGGTGGCCTCCACACCTCTGGGAAGCCCTCGGTGCCCCAGGCCGGGCCAGCGACGGCTCCCACCAGCCCAGAGGCGGCACACAGGAATGGCAGACTCACTTACAAAAAATATAGCTGCCGTCACCATCATATGTCCATTATAGCCGCCATGCAAGTCTAGCTGGTTAACTCCCTT
>PVIY010018535.1:0-47409 GCA_004026745.1 Myrmecophaga tridactyla
AGTGGTTTGAAATCTAGCCAGGGTGACCTTGTGTCCTCAGATGACCCAGGAAGGTGCACAGTGACACTCCCCCGGCCCCTGGCGAAGTGCTGGTTAAGGGGAAAGAGTCATGGGGGAGGCGCTGGAGACCGGGAAGGAGTGGGCCACAAGAGGAGGCGCCTTACTCTGGCTGGCCTAGCTCTTTGCTCAGCGCCGGTGAACATTAGCTCACTTAATCCCTCCACAACCCCATTTTGGAGGTGAGGAAATAAAGGTCAGAGGACAGGGCCTTCCCTGAAAATCCCAGGTGGGTGGAGCTGGCACTTTCAACAGAGTAGGAGGTGGAGAGGGGAGGGGAAGCCCTGCAGTCCCGGTGGGGGCTCCCCAATCATCTGCCCTGGATTTTTCCCAATCCCAGATCCCAGCTGCCCCTGGAGGGATGGGGACAGGGCCCGGCTCTTCTGTCTATTTAACTCCATTTCATTTTCACAGATCCCTGTGCAGGTCTTTTTATCACCATTTTAGATACCAGAGGACACCCTCCTGGGAAGAAAGAGAGAGAAGACCCTTCCAAACACAGGGTTCTTACCGAAGTCCAGGCACTTCTCCCTGGCTGGATCGACAGGTCAGGACCACAGCCAGTCCTGTTCTCTGGGTCCAGAGGAAGGAGCAAAGTTGCTGCCTCCTTGGGGTCTCAACTCAGTGAGGGAACCCCTCACCATCCCTGCTCTATGAAATCACCTATTTTATGTTGTCCCATGTTTATGGTCTGTGCCCTGTCCCGAGAGGGCAGACCCTCAATGGGTGCCCCCGGAGTCTGGCTGGGAGCCTGCGCCAGCAGAGGCTCAAGTTCAGTTTTGGGTCCCAGCTAGAAAGGACCCTATTTAGGCCACCAGGAGCAATTGCAGCAGGGGGGTGGGGGTGGGGAGCAAGAGGGTTCAAACTGGAAGGTAAGAGGAGAGTGGTTACCAGTTCCATGCACCCACAACCCCTGGGAGGCAGAAGGCCAAAACGGGTTGCCTCAAGGTCAGACAGGCAAAGGTAAGAGTGTGATCTGGACCCCCCCCCCATTTATTCTCTGGTGACTCTCTAGAACCTGACCCTCCTGACTCTAGGAGGCAGGGGTCCCCAACTGATCGTGCAAGAGGGAAGCAGGGGCGCAGGGTTCCAATGCCGGAACCTGGACTCAGGGCAGCTCCGGGAGCAGCCAAGTGCTCCAGTTGCAACCTCAAACTGGACTTGAGCCCAGTTTTTAAATTTTTTTCACCCAACCCTTCCTCCTCCCCATTTTCCACAGAAGTCCTTTGCTAGGTCCAGATAGGGGCCACGTGCCCAGAGCCTCATTTTTTCAGGAGTGTATATCGCTTCATGGCACCAACATGATTTATTTCGTTACAAACCTAACCATATTTAGTCTCTGCATTCAGCCAAAAAGTAGATTCTTATGGGCCCAGTGAAAAGGCCTCACCCACAGATATTTCTAATAGAAGAGCTGGCAGCATCATTGGGGGGCGGGGGTGGCAGTCCTGGTGGGGCGGAAGCTCCCGGGGCCCTCCGCCACCTCCCACTGACTCTAAAAGGGGTGTCCAGACCGATCTTGCCCACAGAGCAAAAGCGTAGGGAAATTTTTTTGCGGGGGGGAAAAATAAATATATTATATATTAGAGAGAGAGAAAGAGAGATACAGAGTTTCTTGAAATATCTGAGTATTTGAATTATCCGGAAAATTGCTCCATGTGTCTAATGCGCTTTGCACATGGAGCCAGGACCTTCCACCAGGCTTTTGGGAGACCCAGCCTGGGGAGTCTGCTCGGCGCTGATTCCGGAGCGGGCTGGTTTCCCGAGTCTCTCACGGCTGCACCAAACCCTGGGTAGGACCCGGGAGCCGGGAAAGGACAGACGCCAGGGTGCATTGTCCATTTTCGGGAGTCGTAACTCCTGGGCCCTTATTAAATTCTTCTTTCAAACCTTGGGCAGAATTCCGAGACTATTAAATTTCGATCCTTTCCATTGCTTATATGGCAGAAATGCGGTGTCCTGAGAGCCCCGCAAGGAAGGTCCTGTGCGTGAGTGCGAATGGCGCGCTGCTGTGACCGTGTGGCAATCAAACAGGGGTGGGACTGATTTCCTGGGGTTAAAGAAACCGCGCGGTGGAGGCTGAGGAGGGCGCGAATAGTAGGATGTGATCATATTTGGAACATGAAGATATTGGGAAATTAGCCAGTTTCGGTTGACTTCCATTGATGGGAGAACCAGGTTAAGCTCCTAATTCTTAATAAAACCCCGGAGGAGAAAGGAAAGGTCATCTATTTAAGTTGTGTCTGCGGGCATCGTGGGCTTCTCTGAGCGGGATGGGGGTGGGAAGCCCCGGATGCGGTCTGTAAAAGCCCAGATGTCCCGGGCAACCCCCGGAGACAGTGGAGGGAGACCCAGGGTGCCTGTGCGGTTAGGGACCCGCCCGCTTGGAGGGGTTTTGCGCCCTGGGGAATGGTTTCTGGATTCTGCGCGGCCGAGCGAGCTCCCCTCGCCCCGCAGATCCCGCCCTGCTGGTTGGCTCCTGACCGCTGGCCCCGCACTCCGAGGACAGACGTGGCCCGGGGCGGGCCTGGCCCGCATTTCTCAACCTGGTGCTGGAAGCAGCTCGCTGCAGGAGGCCCGGGAGCCGCCGGGGGTGTGTGTGGGGTGGGGGTCGCGCCAGCCGGGCGCACAGTTCACTCCGAGGGGTCGCGGCTGACATCATTGCGGTCAGCCTCGGCCACCTCGCGTGGGGTCCGCGGCGCTCATTGAAGGATCTGGCCCAGGCCCCCCTCCCGAAAGAGGGCTGGGGGTGCTCCCAGCTGACGCTTGGCGATGCATCCTCACTATTCTCTCCTGCTCCCTCCCGAGCGGGCAGGGAAGCCTGGCATCACCGGGGTCACAGCAGCTGGCGGAAGGTGCTGGGAGGAAGGGGCGGCTGCTGAGCAGGGCAGCCCTTCCCTTTGGCGCGCTTTCGACGGCTCTGGTGGCGGTGGGGGAGGGGCAGGAGGCCCTGGTGGGGAGGGGGCTTGGTTAAGAAGCGGAGGGGTTAGGCGGTCCCCAACTATGTGACAACCTCTCAGTTACCCTGGAGTTGATAGCTCTCGCCCACCTGCGGCTCGTCCCCTGTCCCCTGCTGTGGCTTGCAGGCGGCACAGCGGGTGCGCCTTTGGGGTTTTCTCCGCGGGAAGCTTCCAGGTAAACCCTCCCAGGCAGGAGCTCCGGAGGTGGGAGCCGAGTGGCTCTCCCAGGGCGCCTGTGAGGGCTGGGGGAGTCCAAGAGATTACATGAGGATGGATGGAAAATAAAAAGATCTTTATTCAAGAAAAGCTGCTTGCTTGGCCCTCAGGGGCAGGGGCTTGGCATCTTTGGGGAAAAGCCGAGTAGTCGGCGGCGCGGGAAGGGAGGGAGGGTCCTCGGGGAAAATATTTACGGGTTAAATCGATATTCCAGTTTGGCTAGAGGATGGCCTATTTCAAAGCAGATTAAATTGCTTTATGACATTTCGAATAAAACGGTCATTTCAGAGCCGTGAGCACGTGGGCGACCCGCAAGTCCGAGGTCGCGGCGGGAATTTCTTTTCCAGCCCTTTTCTTTTAACTGAAGGAAAGGCGACGACGGGCAGGGCCCAGACGAGGGCCTGCGGGACCACGGGGGCGAGAGGGAACCTCGGCCCTCAGGGGTGGCGGGGCGCAGGTTCCGCGTGCCCTGTCTCGCCCCCAGATCTCTGGCTGGGCGTGTCCGTTCACTGGTTTCCTTTATTCCCCTGTCCAGGTCTGGGAGACGCGTGGGGACAGCCGAGCCGCCCCGGGCCCCTGGACAGCGTGGCCAAGGAGCTGGGATCCCATTTGCTGCAGGTAGAGCCCCCGCGCCCGGGGAGGAACGCCGGGTCCCGTGTACTCGGGCGGGGACTCCCTTGCGATCCCGTCACCCCAGCCTTGAGCTGTCCCTCCCTAAGCAGCGGTGGGGTGGGGGCTGGGGGGGAGGAGAGTTCGCCCGGAGGACGCGGGCGGTGGGCGTTGGAGCGCTTGGATTGCGGGGCGAGGTGGGCCCGCCGCCTGGGAGGGACGGGTCCCTGGTGCGTGCTCTGGGCACATGGAGTGCAGCCTCGGGTTAGCTGTGCCCCCCTTCCCCTCAGGGCCCCAGCCTCTCTAGCTCACCCACGACCGCGCAAAGGGCGCCCCTGGATGTGGTTAGAAGGTTCCAGCCTTTCTTCCCTCAGCAAACACGTACAGAGCGCTGACTCTGGGCTCGGCGCTGGGCCAGGCGCTGGGGACAGAGGAGAAGGAATATCAGGACTCTCGGAGCCAGAGCGCGACAGCTCTAGAGCGTTTGGCGATCGGCAGTTTTTAACCCGGGTTGCAATAAAGAAGGAAGCGTCAATAAGGGAATGATAATAGTTGCCATTTAGTCATAGTTTACTGCAGGCCAACCTCTGTTCTAAACCTTATTCTCACTTCACCATCCACCTAGGGTGAGTTCTATTTTTAATTCCATTTTCAGTGGAGGAAGTTGTGGCACAGAGAGGTTCAGACACTTGTCCAGGGTCTCACAGAAAATGGTGGAGCTGTGTTCAACCCAAGTGGTTCGGATCAAAGGCTAGACGCCGCTATCCACCACACAATGTGGCCTCTGGGATCACCGCGGAGCTCTCAGTCCTCGCTTGGTTTGGGGTCAGTCTTCCGGCGCCCCCAACCCCGAGACCGCTCGGTCGGTAGTTGCTAAACCACCTCTGACCCGGGATTTTCCCGTAGCGTTGGGGTCAGGGTGCGACGCGGGGGCGTTGTGGTTCGCACCCGGGAAGGGTACCCATGACCTGCCGCTTCCAGGTCGGCGGCTGGCGCTGGGTGGGGACAGCAGCGTCTCGCGTTTCGCATATTTCAAACGCCCTTTACAGAGCCTCATCAACGACCCGATTCATTCCCCCTCCCGTCATTTGTCTCTGCCATCGAAACATGCCTTCCCAGAGCTAGTTTGCATTTCCTCGCTCTATTTTATGTTTTCTTTAAAAGGAAAAAAAAAAATTAAGTTGGCTGCAGGATGCTGTGACTTGAGTCAGCTATCAGCCGCCAGCTCCACATTTCGAAAACGCAGGGCTTTTTTTTTTTCTTTTTCCTAAACTCTTTTGCCCCAAATGTCCTAGTGTGATTTATTTTAAATCTGCATGCCGGGGAAAGAGAAGTTTCCGGGGAATAGCTAAAGGAGCTTTTACAACGTTAAGCCAACGGCGTGGCAAGCCAGCCGGGTAATGGCCTCTTGGAGCCCTTCCCGCGCGCCCTGCGCTCCGGGCTCGGCGACTTCCAGACCGCGCGCCGTGTGTGAATGTTTGATGCTCCCACATATTATAAGTGACATTAGTATCAGGGACAACTAAGCGCCGGCAACGCCAATGAAAACTTGGAGAGCAAAGTCAACACTCACCCATTCCCGTCCCCCTGCAACCACCGCCACCCTTCTCCCGCATACATTTCTTTAATTAATTCCTGAGTGGTGTGTGGATGGGTTTCTTTGAAGTTTTTACACATGTAAGCGAACTAGGTAATTCGACGCTGAAAAGGCATACCCGACATTTTCTATTAAGAATGTAATGTTTTAAGCTACTCTGCAACATTGAGAACTTAATTATGATCCCCCCTCCCCTTTCGCTTATTCTAGATAAGTCTGGTAATCACACGCCATGTTCATTCAATGTATCTATTGATTTTAGGGGTTAAGCAAGAATGCAAACTGCCAAAACGTTGGTAGCTTTGGAAATTGCTGCAGAGTTTATATTTTGGGGACGCTGGAGGTTTGGTTGGGAAACATTTTTGTAGCTGAGTTGGAAACCTGAAAGTAAGGTTAGCATCAAGATGCTGTTTGCATTCTCACTACAGAGGAATGATAGTTTAGTTTGCAAAACATTTTTGCAGGGAAACTGTATTTGAGGCACCAAAATGTAAGGATATCTTTCAAGTTTCAGGTCTACTACAGTCAGTTTTAGACTTCTCCGAAAGGGCGGTAGGGAGAGGTAGAAAAACCAAAGATAATCTGGTTTCAATTATATGCTGTAAAAAATAGAATTTGTGGCCAGAAATTAATTTGGAATATTTTTTATGGGGGCAGCATTGTGGGTTGTATGGGTCTTTCACCAACTTTATTGCTTTTCTTTGGTTCTGGATCTAAAATAAGAATGGTAAATGAAATGCTGTTTCTTTTTCAAAAACAATTTAGTCTTCTTACCCTTGCCATACACAAATATGATCATTACCTTTTAATTCATCTTCATATAATTTTACTTTAAATTTTTTGAGGGCTAGCCAACTTATGCAAAATCAATATCCTTTGGGTAGTTTTAATTTTTTTTTCAGAGATTGATACTTTTTCTCCTTGAATTTTGCAAAGATTATTTGATCTTTTGTAAATTCTAAATAATTGATCTGTAGACATAGTCTGTTAAAATAACCGTGTGTTTTGTTTTATTTTCTGGGGAGTGGAATTTATTATTCAAGTGGTACTTAGGGGTAACTAGAAATTTGTGGCAAATAAAGCATATGTCCTCGTGGTATAAATGACTGCCAATTATGACATAAAATGGTCTATATGGTGGTAGATTTTCCCCTAAGTACCATAGAACTCCGGATTTGTGCTAAGTGCTAAAATAAGCCCAAACAATAAAGCTACTACATTTAAACTGAGCATGATAGGAATTCTCTAATGTTTCGCATGATTTTTTTGCAAGGCGGATGTAAGATTGTTTTTAGAGTGCTTTAAAAGCATGTGAGAGCCTACAATCTTTCCTATGGCACCAGGCTCCGTTTTTGCACTTAACAAACACGTCGATAATAATATTTTGTACATTTCTCCATTCTAGTGACAATACAACTGTTAGCTTTAACTCTAAAAGTGCAACTCTCATATCTTACCCTGAAACTTTCTCTTTTTCAGACGTTGGATGGATTTGTTTTTGTGGTAGCATCTGATGGCAAAATCATGTATATATCGGAAACAGCTTCTGTACATTTAGGTTTGTCCCAGGTAGGTATTGCCTAATTTTATGCGCAATCAAAATGTATAATTAAGATCTTGACAGCCTTACCCAACTTGAAAGAAAATGAGACTGTTTAAGCGCCTGCCTTTGTGTGCGAATGCAATCCAAAATTGCAAAATCATCTTCTTAAATGTCCCGTGGGGCTTTTGTTCCCGGTGCTACATTTTCCTTTGAGGTTAGTGTTTGGTGTATCTTAGTCCGCCTTGTCCTGAGATTCATTCTGGTACCCGAAGCTGCTGTGTACACAATGATGCTGTATACCATGAAAAAGGGCTTTACGAAGGGGAGCTTTTCAGTCGGGACTTGACCTGCACATGGTGCTGCGAATGCTGAGAGCGAAAGGAAAGCTGATGTAGAACATTTCATGCAGAATGTGCTAGGTGGGGGTGGGGCGTGGGGAGTAGATTTATGAGTGTTCGCGTGGAATTCAGGGTCATTTTCCCTGAGTTTTTCCAGTTCAGTGGTCATTTCAGTAAAGCGTTTTACATGTTTGTGATAGATACTCATAAAACTCAGTTTACTACTGTTTTGCACAGCAAAGCCCTTGGTTTCTTTACAACATTTAATTGTTATTGATTTTTTTTTTCTGGAAAAGTGGAGCAAGTCTTCTGAAAAGAGGGTTATTCTGTAGAAGAAAGAGGTGGACTCAGCTTTGCCTAAACCCCACAAGCCAAGGTTTTGGTGGGTGATTTGGCTGCTCTCTGGGCGGGTGATGGGTGTGGGTTGGAAGAGTCTAAAATGTTCCCATTTGCATCTCTGATTTTAACAAGAGTGGGCTTTGGTTCTAAAAGTCACATTTTAAAATACATATAGGTACAAAATGTTTCTTTACATTGTGAGCTACTTAAAACAGAGGGTTTTTTCATCAAAATTAAAAGATGCACTAGAATTAATTGAAGATAAAACAATGGACTCCCAGGAGATGCACAAGTAATCTCTATTGCACTAGGCCCCTGATGTGTTTAAGCCAAACAAAACATGTCCATTACTATGGCTTGGCCTTTCTCATTGGAAAACGGAATTACCAAATTTGAAAACCTGCTGCTGGTGTATTCCTTTTCATTTTCTGCCGATACATTTTTTTAAAACTGGCCTTTTGTTTACAAATGTCTCTTCCAATGTAGGTATATGCGTATCCTTTTCCAAGTGGGTTTATGTCCTTATGTATTTCCTACACAAAGTCCTTTAAAGTCCTTTAATATTATTCAGGAACTTCTTTCTTCTTCTTCTTTTATGTATATAAAGATTTTTTTAATATAAAAAATCTTTTCAGATCTTTTAAGATTTTTTTAACTTCTTGGCTCTTATACCTATTTGATGCATGAGTTTAGTGTACTAACAGAGTGGGAAATACTGTTGGGAATATGAAATTCATTATTTTTATCTTTTTCCAAAATTATTACTATCAATGAAAAACATTATTACTCTCTGAATTTCCACCTTGGTCTATTTGCAATTACTTAGGGCCCTTTAACTGCACCCTGTCAAGTCCTGACTTGACCTGTGACTCAGTGACCTTGATTGGCTTACATACCTTTTTTCAATTCCAATTTATATATACTTTTGTAGTCTTGCAGTAAAAAGTAACAAAAGAGATAAAACATTTCACATTTTTAAAGTGATAGCATAATAATAATTTAAATTAAGTTGTTGTAATTGAATATTAAATTTAGATCTGAGCTTCCTAGGAGTCAAAGCAAAAAGGGAAACACTTTCCATTAATAACTTAAGTGAGGGAAAAAATGTGACCCTTCACATCCTTTTCGGAATCGAGGTGAGAAACAGATCAGAGTATCCGTGTTATATGGTTTTTAAACTATAGGGATCATCTGCCTACAGAAACCAGGCATAGCCACTGTTTCATTGAGGACAAAGTTGCTTCATGTAGCAACCTTTGTTGGGTGCAAATTTGGGCTGTGTGGTCATTTAATGTGCTAGCACATCTTAAGGCTCTTGGTGCAACCAAAACAGTCCTGTCCATTCAGTCAGACTCATCAGCATCCTACATCTCTCTCTCGCAATCATTTTTTTCTTTCCTTTTCATGTGGGAAATAGAACTGATTATCAATGGACATAATAGTTAAGAATGGGCAAAATATTGAATAAGTGGTGAACATACCTCTAATTTATGATTAACTCCACAGAAGGAAATATAGGCAAAATCACAATAAAAATTATTATATTTCCTTTTGGTCATAATGAAGAACTAAAACTTTATATCATAATCTTTTCTTTTTTTGTATGCTGTATGGTGGAGGTCATAATTCTTTTTGCATGTGAGTATCCCGTTATTGCAGAACCACTTGTTGAATTTTTTGTTTGTTTGCTTGTTTGTTTTGTGAAATGCATTATATCATAATTTCAAAATGGGAAGTTATACACTACTATTTTCCAAGAAAGTTGTAGAGGAACTTTTTTCTCAATGTTGGCAGTAGAAACGTCAATTTAATAGGCTTGATTTTTTTCAAAAAGACAAGTAAAATTGACTAGCTGTGTAGAAAACTGAATTTTCTTCTTCTTTTTTTGTGGAACGATCATAACATTAGTCAGCAGCTATAGAAACACTTTAACGCAGATGCAGATGTGACCCCTCCTTAGTGGCTGGGGAGTGTTCCCTGGTGAATTGTTTAAATAAGCAACAACAAACTTTCCCCGCAAATCTACCTCCTGTTCACGATTAACTTCACAGAAGAAAACCTAGACAGAATCACAATGTGTATTTTTCTCTGTCGCCTTTGCTTAAATAGTACAAAATATATATATATATATCGAATATGATGTCAAATACTCAACTTCTCTTTTTTAAAAAAATTTTGTTACTAACCAAAGTCAGGCAAATATTCGAACATGAAAGCAATATTAAAATAAACTTCAAGATTAAAAAAAAAATCACCAGAGGTAAAAGTATCAATAAAATTTTATCCAGTAGTCTGAGGCCAATACCTTTTTTTTTGTCTGAAACAACAAGCATCTATTATCACAGTTTTAAAGAAGTCTAAATTCAAGATGAGGCCATTATCTTTCAAACAGGTTTTCTGCTGAATAACAATAGTAGTAATAGCTTGTAATTACATGGGGCTATTTTGTGTTCCAAGAACTTCCAGTTATTATCAATGACATCATCTCATTGAGGAGTGACATCACATTAATTCAGCTTTAAACTCTATGTTAGAAGCTCCTAGGAAACATAAGCCTCTAGGTCTGCTGTAATTGGGTGGATAATTCACAGCAAAGTGGCTTTATTTATTTTTGTCTGAACTATCCAAATAACTAATTATCTAAATGTTCTACTTAAGGATGTGAAAAATGATTCCTTATATGTTATGAGCCTTTTATTAAACTTTTTTTTACAGGTGTTGAAAAAGACAATGTACTTCATCTGGTGGATTTTATTAGTTTTCATCTGGTGGATTTTATTAGTTTTCTTGTTGTTGTTTTTTTGCATGGGCAGGCACTAAGAATCGAACCCAGGTCTCCGGCATGGCAGGCGAGAACTCTGCTACTGAGCCACCATGGCCGGCCTTATTTTGTTTTTGAATTAAGAAACACAGTGATCTTTGCTGTCAAACTTTGGTACCAAAAAAATAACAGAGACAACCCACAAAATGTAAGCCTTCCCCTCAGCCCAGGGTCAAAGTGTTTGTAGATGGAGTCAGGCTTCTGATTTGAAAACACAACCTGATGTGTGTGTGTGTGTGTGTGTGTGTGTGTGTGTGTGTAACTTGTTAGCATAAAGGTAGAGTTGGGGAAGCACTCTATCCATACAGATTTATTAAATGATTTAGGGTCCATGTTTTTTGGTTAAAGGAATTGATTTGCTCACATTGGAAGAAGAAAAAAGCCCTGTATACCTGCTGTGTATTTCTTCAACCATTTTTAAGTGTCCTTGTGGTTCGAATTTCCTTTACCAAAGTTGCATACATTATATAGCACGTAGGTTGCTAATATGTGTTTGCAAATAAATATAGATATGCATGAAATAATCGTTTATGAGACATAAAATTTTTTAATATTTCAGATCACTGCCAGAAACACAACCATAAAAATAATTGTGGTGCTATTTGGAGGCATAATCCTTTCTCTTTTTCTTCTTTTTAAAAAAAGTTTTTTTTTTTTAAATTTTTTAGGGCAGTTGTAGTTTTACAGAAAAATCGTTCAGAAAGTACTGAATTCTCATAAACTTCCATTCCTTTCACACAATACAGTTTTTCCTATTGATATTTTGCATTAGTGTGGTATATTGTTTCAATCGATGAACCCATTATCATTATAATTACAGTATTAACTTAAGTCCATACTTTACATTAAGATTCACTCTTTGTCGTACAGTTCTACGGGTTCTTAAAATTTTTTTTTACTATGGTAACATATATACAACATAACATTTCCCATTTTAACCACCTTCAAATTTACAGTTCAGTTGTGTTACATTCACAATGTGTGCTACCATCACCACCATCCATTACCAAAACTTTTCCATCACCCTAAGCAGAAATGCTGTACTGATTAAGCATTGACTCCCTATATTCCTTCCACTTGTAAAGAGAAGGGATAGTTTTATGTTTGTTGGCAGACTTGAACCCTGAAATCCAAACCATCTTATTTTAAAATGCTTAATTTACTGCATTTGACAAAGGGGAGCAATGAGCGTTTTCAGAGTATTGAGTAATTCGCCTCTTCCCAACATAGAATTTGTCCATTTAGTGCCGCATTTATCATATGCAATTTTCTTGGCTTTTACTCTGAAGAAACGCTATTCAGCAAAACATTAAAAAGCTCTTAGTAAGAGAGTAATTCATTTTGTAGTTAGCAGGGTTTTATAAATACTAAAATATCACATCGAAGGTCTGTTTTGATAAGGCTGATATATGAGACCTGGGGGGTTTTATGGCGACGACCATAAGTTTTTCTTTTTGTCATGGGGTAGTTACATTTCTTTCAATGTTCAAAAGCACGAATAGATAGGTAAATACAGGAAACATCATGTTGGACCATAATTTTTAATCAAGGTCAGCACTGCTTCATCATTCCAAAATTTATTCTTTCAAAAACGTTTCCATTATTGGGAGACTATTTTACTTTCTAGACAGCCTTGAAGCTTTCACATTCATTTTATAATTGACCCAAGTATTCAGAAAACCAAGCTTTCTAATTCATGAGACTTTGCTCTTATTCGCTGCATGCATGAAGAGAAGAACTGGAACTTTGAAAAAGTTTTGGAACTCTGAAAACACTTTGTAAAAAGATGAAGCTAAATTCAAGTATAATTCCTATGCATAGATGCAAATCTTTTTTGCAGGTATATGATGTTTCTTCAAAAAATTACTTCTTTCTACAAAAGAATTTAGAGCAAGCCAGAATTATTGTTCTCCCTTTCAATGTGGGTAAGGGGGAAATGACAGATCAATACAAATAATATTGTTTTGGTAGTCTGCCATTTATAAAGTGAGCTGTTGAAATTATGAATCAATTAAAAAGCAGCCCTCCTATTGATTAGCTTTCCTCACTCCCCATCCAATGAACCTCATAGCTGTGCTCTGAGAAAAGGAGATTGAACTGTTCCAAATGGCTGGCTTCAATTTTACTGGTTATTTAAATTTCTTAAGGATCAACAGGAGTGACTTGAAAAAATGTTCATTTTTATTCTTTATTTTTTTAATGAAATCATGTAATAACTGTTCACATCGGCAAATGTCCATTTGGATCATTAGAAAGATGGCAGGCTTAGGAGGTGAGTGTTAAGTGGGTGGTTGGGAGGGTTTTTGTAATGGGATTCTCTGTTGCTCTGTTTGCACAATTTTGGAAAGAAATATTCCACGAATAGTGCAGAAAATAGAACTGTGAAGGCCATTTTCAGGACATGGTTACTTAGGCGGCTAGAAAACATGATTCATTCTGAATGAAAAGGCAACTCATATATCTTAACAAATTGGAAGAACTGGCTTTGAGGACTGGGTTACATTTCTTGACTCTTGGCCCAAGCAAAGAGTTGATGGCCTTGATGCTAATTTGGAATGGTGACTGCCAGAAGTCTCCATTAAGATACTCAGTTGGATTGTCTAGCTGCGTGATATGGCACCGTCAGGCCCCTTTGTGGATGGGCATGCTGGCTCTCCTCTGGTCGAGAGCCATGGGTCTTGGATTGCCTTCCCGATGCAGCATACCATGGGACATGCTTAAAAATAACGAGGGTGTAGTTAGGCACAAAGGAGCCCCATTCGCCTCCCCTTTCTTGGTTTACCCTCTCTCACGGGGACAGGGCTGAGAACGAATCCTTCAGACTTGCCCAAGTTACTCTGCCACTTCAGAGCAGTTTATTTCTAGGGGCTTCTAGTTTCTTCCCACCCTGGGCTTTAGGGTCCCAACTGGCCTTGGTGAAAGTTCTAGCACCACCCCCTGGACCCCTGTAAGCTACACTGGGGTACACCTACTGGTTTCCCTTGTCCACTCCACCCCATCCTAGCACTACTGCAGCTGTAAAAATAGCATCCATTGGCTATTAGCTCAGAAGGCTGCTAGGAAGATGAAGTTTCTATTATCTTCTGTGCCCACTGCCCATTGTAAGATGGATGAGAAGGCCTGGGTTTTGAGAACTTGTCACTTGCTCTCTCACAGCATTCCATGTGTTTTGTAGAACCATCTGCAGGGTTCCCAGGGTCAGTATTTGAGATACCCAGTTCCTCTGTATAAAGATTACAACTTTGGAGCTTTCCTGTGAAGCAACAGTGCCCTCTCCTACATCCTCTGTTGGGGGTGGGGGTGGGTCTGGAAAAATTCAGCACCTCCAGAAGTAGACAGTGTCCAGATGTTGGGGTGACAGCCTAACACTGGTGTCTCATGGCTCAACCCCTACCCCAGACTCTGCAGAGACCCCATTGTACCAGTGGATGGGAACTGTAGAATCTGCCCAGGCCACCTTGGACTAGGCGGGCCCGAGACTTATTTTGGGATGTGAATGAGGCCTGGCAGGACTCAGAGCTGATAGTGAAATCGCCCCTGTCAGAGTGGGGGTCTTCCTTGGACACAGCAGAGCCACCACCATGGGTTTTGTCCGGCCAGGTCCTTAGGGGACAAGGTCCTCACAGAGTGGGGGGTACAATCTGGACGTGGCAGCTAGACTTACCAGCTGGGGAGGCCCCAGACAGCACACAGTACCACACAGGCAGTGGACAGAGCCCAGGCTTATGTGAGCGTTCAGATGTCTTCTGTAGGCAGGAGGTGGCCCCGGGCTGTTAGGATGACTTACCTCTGTGGCCCATCGTTTTCATCCCTCGCTTTCCAGCTCTTCCTGCAAAGGACTCTCTTGCCACTAAGCTCAGGTTTCAGCTCCCTGGCCTCGCTGTGGGTGTGGGAGACAGGGCAGAGTGCTCCTTGGGAAAAGAAAAAATGTTTCTGCCTTTGATGAGGGTGTGGGTGGTAAGTGGAGATCCGAGCCCTGAGCCTGGTGGAGGGGTATGCACCTCGCCCCTTCCCCACCTGGAGAGAGATCGGGGACATTTCTGAACCTTCCTTTCTGCGGCAGGTGGAGCTCACCGGCAACAGTATTTATGAGTACATCCACCCTTCTGACCATGAGGAGATGACGGCAGTCCTTGCGGCCCACCAGCCTCTCCACCATCACCTCCTCCAAGGTATTTCCTCCAGACCCAGAGAAACCAGTCTGAAAACATGACCGCACTTTTAAATCACTCCCCAAGGTTTTTCTCCCCCATGCCTGGCCAGCCAAAGCCTCTCTGGCAAACACCCAACTTCCACCAAGTGGTGCTTTTCTTTTATCCCTCTGTCCTTTAAACCAACATTTATTAAGCCCCTATTAGGTGTTAGAGGCCATATTAGGTGCTGGACAGGATGTAAGAAAAGTGATAAAAGGCTCTTCACTTAATGTGCTCCTGGTGTAGAATTCCAGTGTCATGGATTTAGACCTGGGCTTCTTAACCCATGGGTACAAGGACAGAGCGCAGGGGGCCTGTGAAATTGCATGGGAAATTTTGCAGCTTTATATTTTTCTAGCTGAGATTTAACTTTTTCTCTGACCATGATTGTGGCCAACCATGTTAGTGTTTCTGCTTACCTATGGCTTTGCCAACAACGGAAATCACAGATACTTTCCTATAACATCATTTCTACAGATACTTAGAAATTTCACGTATGTTCCTCACTTCCTCAAAATCATACTTCAAAATCGCAGGATCTTGATATTTAATGTGTTAATAAAGAAGCACATTTATAACCATATCACAATTTGTTTTAAATTTAGATTTACAGTTCGTTTCTTTTACAACCCTATATATTTTAGTTTATTTTATGCATTAAAAAAAAAAACATATTTTTCTGAAGGGAGGCTGTTATGCCATGGCAGACATCAGGTTAGAAGCCCTGGTCTAGATGGAGGCAGGAACATTCAAACACCAGACTCGATCTGGGGACAATGTCTTCCTCCTGCTGGCCGTTCTGTTTCTTCCTTTAATACTTCTTGATTAAATCCCTAGTGTGTGGTAAGCACGGAATTAGGAAAGACATAACGTTACTGCCCAGCTGAGGAGACGTGGAGCAAAATTTACAAAAATGACTCTTTAAATTACAGTTGTGATGAGGGCTGGGAAGACACACAAGGAGAACTCCCAAGACCATGAGGAAAAGAGAAAGAATCGCAGTCAGTTTTGCAGATTCAGCTCTGAGGCCTCTGTGTTCTTGTTCCAGAAGCAGTAACTGTGAGCCTAAGAGTTTCTCACTGGAGAGAGACTGGGATGTTGGTTGCTGGATGAGCTCGGGGGCTTAGTTGCAGCTTGCTTTGGAACCAGAGGAGTGGAGGAGATGGAAAAGGCAGTGAATTAGACTTCTGGTTTTGATTCATACGTCCTGGAAAACGGCAAGGTTGCATACATTAACATGTATAGTAATTCTGAAGAAATAATTCCTAATAAAAATGAAGATAGGATGGCTCATTGGACCTAAACCTGATTCTTTCCCTGTGGGTGGCTGGACAAAGAAGGGGGGAGTCTTAGAGAATGTTCCAGAAAATCCTGTTGTTATTGTTTTCTTAAAAAAATTACCCAGTATGTTAATTGCATGGGAGTGGACTTTTTCTCCCATAAATCAGCCGTGGTCTCATTTTATCCTTCCTGTCATATAGCCTTGAAAAAAAAAAGGTATACAAAATAGCTTTGAAAAAAGAAAGTATATAAAGAAAATGAAACTTGGAAATATCAGTCCCTTCCATCCCCAGTTGCCATGGAATTCAAGGCTGAGGAGTAGCAACAGCCCAAGAGAGGAAGCAACAGGGTCTGGGAGAGTGGGAATCGCATATTGATTCATTTCAACAGACAACCAAAAGGAGTGGGGTTTGAGGTCCACAAGCCCTGGGTTTTCTCCTTGGCTTCTTATTCACCAGGTTGATTTTCTGTGCCTGAACCGACCTCTGCTGTTTTATGGGAACTGCTTAAGAAATGGGTTCTCCCCTCAGCTGAGTGGTCAATCCCTGCCTGGGTGATGTTTTCAGACCTGACCTTCTACACCTCAGCGCACCTCTGGTAGCGGCTCCAACAAGCAGCCACGTTGAGTGGAAGTTTCCTGCCGCCGGGACGCGCCTCCCCTGCCGCGCGGGGAACTGTGGGAAAATATGGCGGCGAGAGGAATTGTGGGTCAAATATGGCGGCGGGAGGAACTGTGGGAAAATAAGGCTCTGAGGTGATTCCCCACTTTTGGAGAGCACTTCCTGCCTCACACAGGCAGGAAGACCGACCTTGCTTCCATTCCTCCCGGTTACCCTTCTCTAAAAATTAATTTATTAACCTACAACAAAATGGCTGTTTGGAGCGGGCATGACCTCCCCCTCACATTGGCGCTGCCACTTCTGTTTGCACCTCAGAGTGCTGAGCTCTCCCAGAGCAGAGCAGAGGAACTTCTTAGGGGATTAATCTGCATCTGCAGTAGCAAGGTCAGAGCTTTGAATGTGAGGCCCGGGAAGGAAACTCTTTGGTCCAGTCAGAGGAAGTGTGGAGAGTGAGGGCCTGGGGAAGAGCGGGGATGGAGGGGGGTGGGTCTCGCCCCGGCTATAGATGAGGGCAGAGGCTTTGGTCTGGCCAGGGGCGTCTGTCAGGACCTGTTCACCTTTCCACTTTGTTAGACTGTCTTGGAACCACAGCCTCAGCTGGCAGGAGGGGCGGGTCGTGTGGCAGACACCCTCTGCCAGGGAAAGGGACTGTGCTTGTGACTTGTACCTGGAGGAAAGTCAGATGCTCTGGGCTGCTCTGGCAGGCTCGGACACCTGCCCCAAGGCTGGCCAAGGCACCAGCCACTCTGTGGCCCTTGGGAAGGGACGGGCTGTGTACAGAGCCCTTGGCTACCGGCGGTCCCTGCCTTGCTTCTCGGTTGGCGTTTCAGAGGTGCTACTCCCTGTTCCTTGTTGTTGGGGCACAGGGAAGCCAGCCCAGGACTGGCCGGCCTGACCCTCCCACCCAGTCCTTGTCCACAGGTGGAAGATTTCTGGGTGCAGAGTCTGGGCAGACAAAGGGGAGGCTTGTGGTGCTTGATTTGGTTCTGAGAACTTATTGTTGGGATGAAAGGGTGACATTCAGGTGGGGGAAGCGTCGTGGGGTGGTTTAGCAATCAAACCTAACTCCTGCTTTCAGAGTATGAGATCGAGAGGTCCTTCTTTCTGCGGATGAAGTGTGTCTTGGCGAAACGAAACGCGGGCCTGACGTGCAGTGGATACAAGGTACGGGGGACCCCCGCGCAGGTGAGGGCAAAGGTGGAAGAGCCTGTGGCTCCTCACTGTGTTTTAATTTTGCTTCACATTCAAGAATATCTACAAAAGGAAGGCACAGGAACAAAAACATTTCCTACCAACTAGTGTAGACCTCCCTCTCTGATGATGGTGCTCACAGCTGGTTCTGAGCAAGGGCGAGAGCTGGCATTTTGCGAGTCTCGTCCTGATTGGATCTCCTCTTATAAGGTGAGGAATTAAAGTGGCTCAGGGTAGCATTTTTTCTGGCACCCACTTGGATGACCCTGTGAACAGGCCACCCCACCTGATGCACAATCCCTAGAGGTGATTGAGAATCCATATGCCAGGGCCAGGTCCCGTGGCTGCCAGTGGGTCATCAGAGCCTAGAGCCTCGGAACGTCTGACCAAATCCAGTAAAAAACATATAATGTGCATAACAGAAACAGGACCCGTTCCAAGGCACACAGTAGAGGTTTCATCTGCAGCTTCCCACTGACTTGATTTAATTAATGGTCCTAGCAGCCCGTTGAAGTATTATTGGCCCCATTTTCTATACTTAAGGGCAGGAGCTGAGAGGGGAGAAGGGCCTGGCAGAAGAGCAGGTCGTGCTAAGGCGGTTGAGCTGGGAGCTCTGAACCCAGCCCTGGCTGCCACTGTCTATTTCTGTTGGGCCTGGCTGCTCGCCAGGACTTGGGCACCTCTTAGAGCCCACTGGTGACATGGGGCCTCAACTGTGGAGTCAGCCACTCCCAGACAGAAGGATACGTTGGGGACGTCTGTGCTGAGCTTCCAGGTACCCCCTTCAACCCTTTCCTCCCCTTTGGGGGGTTCTTCACCCCCTTCCAGGGGCCTTGAATTGCTTTCTCTCCTCATCGGAGTAAAGACGTCTGAAACCCCTTCTTCTTGGAGTTGGAGACTGTTAGGAACCTTTTTCCAGGAGCGTTTGCATGTCAGAAGAGGAAGGATGAGGGTGGGGTGAAGAGAGAGGGGACAGTTGTGTGGTTTTGTGCCTTGGACTTTTGACCCCTCCTCCTGGATTGTTCCTACCTACCCCCATGCCAGCCCTTCCTCATATCCTTCCTTTGAGCCCCACTGTAAGCTCTTCCCTTCACCTCATCCTGCCTTTATAATTTTGGGGGTACATTTCCCATTTGCTGCCCCAGACTATGCCTCTGTGGGTCAAGGGAGGGGAGCTCCCCCCCACACCCCTGGCAAAGCATGTGCCCAGTAGAGGTTCTTCAGGAGACTGGGTCTGGAGCTGTTTTTGCTACTTATTAACTTTCCCAAGTATAAGCAAAACACGTGGTCTGTCTGGGCCTCAGTTTCTTCATCAGGGAGAATAGACTAGAAGAATTTAAGATTGGTCTAATTTTAAAGGCTGTGAATAGATTCAGGAATCCTGGAGGAAGGTTTTGGAAAGGATAATTTAAGGCTAAAACTTTAGCTGTCTGTCCATCACGGCTGCTGGGATGGTCGGGAGCCTCTCAAGGTTTTATTGAGTGTAACTTATATAAATGCTTTAGTTATTGAGGCTCGAGGCTGTACAAATGTCTCTGCTCTGTGTGGTTTTTGGCTATAGCAATTAGAGATGTTTCTGCATAGCTGCTTTAGCTTATAGCTTATTTCCAAGGGATACAAGTTTGTAATGTAAAATAAGTAAAATTACAGAAAAATAGAAATAGATTTTAAATGAAGGCCTTTTTTACTCTACTGAAAGAATTCATATATATATATATTTTTTGGGGAGTGATGTAGCATGTCAAGAGGTAGAAATATCAAGTTAACAGATGTCAAAGTTAATCAAATAGGAAGATGACCTGGCATCTTAATGACAGAAATGAGTGTTCTGGGGCAAAAAGTTCACTACCAAAAATGCTTTTCTCAGGTGTAAGGGTAAAATTCAGTGGTAGATTCTCACCTGACGTGCAGAAGACCTGGGATCAATTCCTGGCTCATGCAGTTCCCCAAACAAACAAGAAATGAATAAGAAACTAAACAAACAGACAAAAAATTCACAAATAGTGCTGCAATTATGGGATACTCATATGGAAGAAGAATGAAATGTGACCCCCGCCATGCAGCATACAGAAAAAAATGCCTTTTCTTCTCTATCGGATCACAATTTGGAAATGACTTAATTGCATACAATATTAATTAATGCTAAAATTTAATAAATTTAATAAAATTAAATTTAATTAGTACATTTAATGTAATATAAATTTATATTAATATAGATTAATGTATACTATAGAAACCAGTATATATTAACCTTCATTTGTGGAATTACGCGAACATGGTCAATTGGGTAAGCCAGTCCTTATATTTCATTACAATATGGTTTCATAAGAAAGAAGCCTGCTTTTGTTTCTTCTGAGTAATGAGATCTCCTAGCAGGACATTGGCCAGCGTGGCTGGGTGGAGTGTTTCCATCACTGTCGGGTGACTGAGCAGGCCTGAGCCAGCACCATCAGGCAGCAGCCTGACCCATGGCCTTCGGGCCCATCTGCCCTCTCTTCCCCCAGGTCATCCACTGCAGCGGCTACTTGAAGATCAGGCAGTATGTGCTGGACATGACGCTGTATGATTCCTGTTACCAGATTGTGGGGCTGGTGGCCGTGGGCCAGTCACTCCCACCCAGCGCCATCACGGAAATCAAACTGCATAGTAACATGTTCATGTTCAGGGCCAGCCTTGACCTGAAGCTGATATTCCTGGATTCCAGGTGAGTGGCACCTGCCTCCACAGTCATGACATTCTTGGCAATACCAAAGGTGGAAAAGGGCCCCTGAAGGCAACACCGTTACCCTAAACCCTGACAAGAAATGGGTTGTATGAAGCAAGGGAATTTAGTGGCAACAAATTATGAATTGAAAGAATTAATATCAGCCTTAGTATCGGGAGGAACCAGCTGTCTTAGTTCCTGTAGCTGCTGGTGCAAGATATCACAAACTGGGTGGCTTAAAACAACAGGACTCTATTCTCCCACAGCTCTGGAGGCTGAGAGTGTGAAGGCAAAGTGTTGGCAGGGCCAGGCACCCTCTGAAATCAGTTGCGGGGGGAGCCTTGCTGGCCTCTTCCAGCTTCTGGAGCTTGCCAACCGTCCTTGGCACTCCTTGGCTGGTGGATCCTTCCCTCTGCCTCTTCCATCTTTACAGGGCCTTCTCCCCTGGGTCCGTCTGTCTTTGAGTCCAAATTTCTTCTTTCAGGGCCACAGCTGTATTGGATGAGGGCCTGCCCTAATCTCGTTTGGTCTCATCCTGACTAATTACATCTTCAGTGACCCTATTTCCAAAATAGGTCGCATTCACAGGAGGAAGGTACCTGTGAGGACTTGAACATGATTTGGGCCATGGTGGGGGCATGGGGGCAGGGGGACAGGGAAACAGTTCAACCCAGAACACCAGATTATCAGTACTTGTTGCCTGCTTTGTTTTTCTTTTTGAACCATCACACTGGAGTTTGAAATAGAAATATGGGTGGTGGGCACAAGCGAACCTTTTTTATGTGATATCAGGGTTCTGCCATGCCAGAGGTCTTCATGTCCATCCGGCTTGTTGGACTCTAAGAAAATGGGAACATTTCCACATGGGGTGTAGGGGTGGGCTTCCAACTCAGGCCGGCGTGAAGCTGTGACAGCCATCACATCTGAGGTCCCTTCCCTCGTGGAGAGCTCTGCCTACATACTCACCAGGCACTGCGGGTGCATCTTGGCTGGAAGGGCACCCCAGCTGATCATGAGGACAAGGAAGCTGCCTCTGACAACCTTCCCTTCCCTCAGCCTGAAAAGAGATGATTAAGAAGGCAGAAGCACTGATTTCATTCTTTTGCTAGACCTGGGGGAAAGCCTGTTGGGGAGGCCTGGGTAAGACAGTTGCTCACACGTCTGGTGGGCAGTGAAGGCCTCTCTGGGTCTCCATTTTCGTATCTGCCCACTCAGTTTTATGCAAAGATAAGAAATAGGCCATAGATGTGAAGCTTTAGAAGAGTAAAAGGCCAGATATCCCTGCAAGGTGTGTCTCTTTGTCTGGCGGCCCCTCCGATCCTTCTACTGTGCAGACAGGAATAAGTATAAAAGACTTCACTCCTGACTTTCAGTGTGGGTGACTGAGCTTTTCAGAAGAAAGGATACATACATTTTGTTTTCTGCTTGTCCTGAAGTCAGGATTTACTGATTTTTTGCTTGTTGGAGGCAGGATGTGGAGACGTGGACTAATTTGGTTCATTGTTAGTGTGCCTTGGAATCAGTCAGTGATAGAAAAATGGCAACAGCTGGCGTCACAGATTTGCCCTTCTCCCCCAGAAACTCCGAACAAATAGTAAATATAACTCTGGGCGAAAGATGCCAGCACCTTTCAGGATAACCAAATACCGACAAATTCTGTTTTCCTGCAGGTGAAGATAGAGGGGCCTGTAGAAGAGAAGGCTGCTTGTGGCCCCCTCAGCCCGGCTGCCTCAAAGACTGGGTGTGTGGTAGAAAAAGTAGTATGTGATGAAAGATGAGTTCTTTCCTGATTCGAGCACCCCTTCTAAAAGTAGACTGAGAAAAGTTGGCTAAGTTCAGTATTTAAGAAATTTGGGAGGACACACCACTGGCTTCTCTTTTGTTTTGTCTCCTAGTTTTGCTTTGACCACTCTAGGAAAACCCCTGAGATTGTGAATTATCTAGAAGAAGCAAGGAGGAGGCAAGTTTTTCAGTCAACACAACTTTGAAATTTGAGGGGCGAATGGTGGAGCTTTTCAGAGGTTAGCTCTGAAGCCAGGTTGTTGCCTGAGGGGGCATCCCCTACTTGTGTGTTTTTGAGCCCTGTGGGCATGAAGCAGAGTGAGGGTCATCCTCCTGATGCTGGTCCCTGCCGGGCCAGCTCCAAGATTCATCAGAGGGCCTATGTACAGCTTCAGAAGTGGAGTAGAAAGGAAAGGTGGAAAGCTTGAAGATGACTTCCTGTCTGTACTGGAAGTCCCTGTATTTCTTCCTTCTAAGTGTCAGGATGCTTCCAGCAGAGCCTTCTGAGACTTTTTTTTTGAACTCAGGTTATTTGTAGAGGTACTTAAAGGGGCTGAGAATTTTTTTGCAGTCAGCATGGTTTTCAGCCTGCCACTGCTCAGGTGGTCCTTGAAGGGCTGCCCAGCAAGGGAATTGAAGAATTACTATCCCGCGCTGGTTGGAGAACAGAGAGGCCAGGCTAGGTGGGAGATGTCATCTTCTGTGTCACAGTTCAGGTGCATCTGTGAGTGGTTGGCCTGAAGTCCAGCAGCTCCAAAGTCACAGGGGCTGGGGCGAAGGCCTCAGGAGGCCTGACTGAACTCCTCCTCCAGCCTAACCCCAGACCCAACTGAACTTGGCATTACCTGCAATTTGATTCATAGGGATTTTGCGGCATTTCACTTTGAAACTGTGGTTGGTGCTTCAGACCTTGGTGATTTGGAAAAAAACAGGAGGGCATCTTGCCAAAACCTTTCCTTTCCCTTTAACTTTTAAAGCCAGTGTGTACCTTGAAGAGAAATTAATGCATGCATTCCCGATTCATTTACATGTTTGGGACCATTGTTCTGTAACTATTTCCAAGGGGTTCAGGAAGCTATTTTATCTCCACACCCTAGAGAGGCCTGGTTTTCTTGGGGGAAGCCAGACGTCTTAATTTTCTTGTCACATGGAGTTAGACCTAGATGGGGCCTGAAGTTCTAGGTGGCCCTTAGGCAAACCCCCCTGAGGCTTGAATGAGCTCTTCACTCCAGGAGGTCTCTCTTCCACCACCTAGAGCCCCTATCTCCTCCCCACCCTAGTGGAGTACCATGGAAATGTGAACACCAAATAGAGAGTGAGTCCAGGGAAATATGAGGTCTCAGGGATTTACAATCCAAAGCTGAGCAGAACTTAACAGAAAGGGAAGAGGGTGAAAGAATGAAAGTGAGGTCAAATTTCCTGGTTTAATTTACAGCTCACGTTTCACATCCTGGTGAGCACGCACCCCAATTCCCTGGCTCAGTTCCCCGCCAGCACTGACTTCTCACCAAAACCTTGCCTGTTTTTGGAATCGCTTCTCGTGCCTCTCTTTCATCTGTTCTTGAATATCTGTCACCAGGACTGCTGGGGCCACCTTCTCCAAGGGTGTGCCTCCCAGCTAGTTACCCCAGGCCTGGGAATCGACACCAGAGCCAACATGCGACTTTTGCCTTAGACAGAGTGATCCCAAAGCTAATGGTGATGTGGTCTTGGATGTCAAGAGACACTTTTCTTCAAAGGGCTAAAGTGGGAAATTAATATGCTTGGGGCTTGATGAGCATAGAGACGGGTAATATCATGTAAGCATTGGAAAAATGCTTTCATTTTATAGAGAGCTTAAGCTTTACTGTCTAGTCACAATATTTTTCACTGTTATACTATTTTCTGGGAGCCCTAAAAAGAGTCCTTGACTGATACGAGGCTTAAGCATCTCCATTAATCCATAATTCCCACCAGGAAAAACCACCCAACATGCAGGGTCCTGAACTAACTGCCAGTTGAACTGTGTCTAGTGCGGATTGGAGATTTAAAAGCTCACCGAGAACTGTCCCCCAGATGCCCCCAAACGTGGGTTCTTTCTCCCAGTATCAGTGTCAGGTTTCGCTCTAAAGCATCCTCAGATATGCTTCCCCTTGAAAAAGGCTGACATTTTAAGCCATCCCAAAGCATTCTTTTGGCCAGTGGTTTCTGAAGAACCTTCCCACTCATGAACAGTGCTACATCCTGTGCTGGGCTGGAGTTCAAAGAGTTTCTTTTTGTGAAAAAAGATCATTCTCTGTTTCCAACATCAACATTCCCCCTGAGCCTTTTAGCACTTGATTAGTTGGCAAAGCCAATATTCATTTAAAGGAAAGACATTCTGTGGATCAGAGAACCTCACTGAGCCGCCGTCCTCCCCCAGGGTGACAGAGCTGACCGGTTTCGAGCCGCAGGACCTGATAGAGAAGACCCTCTACCACCATGTGCATGGTTGTGACGTGTTCCACCTGCGCTACGCACACCACCTCCGTGAGTACCCGGGCGCTGCCCACCAGGGCCAGGGAGAGGTTCTCAGGACAGGGGCAGGGGTATGTCCCATGTTTGGTAAAATAATCATCTATGGAATGCACACAAGTGTTAAACTCAAGCGTGATTTCATCCACCCCTCAGTTAAGTACCTAGCCATGGCCAGTTCTCAAATATACACACTTGCCCTTCCAATTAAACTCTGGCAGGTGTAGGATGCTTCAAAGCTGCCTGCATTCTGGAATGCTGATTTGAGCTTAAATTCTCTTCAACCTCTGGATACCAGTTGCAAAAAATCACAACAGTATAAAACTACTCTCAGACACTAGTCAAAGTGCTTAACATATTACTAACGAGTGAGGCTAAAGAATGCTTTGAGATGTCCATCATCCCAGTCTATTGTGGGGATGCTGAGGTCCAGAGAGGTTGAGCCCCTTGGCGGCGGTTGTACAGCAGGAAGGCAGCTGAGCTGGTAGCCAAGCCCCAGCGGTCTGCTCCAGCGTGTGTGCTGCTGACGCTGTACCCACTCTCTCAGGGAGGGACACACGTTCCTGGTATGGCAGAAGTCAGCTTGGAAAGAGTGAACAAACCAGATTTGATTCACTATTGGAGGCAGTTTGGGGAACACCTGGATCTAGGAGGGGCCTTGGTCACTGAAATGTTTAAAGAACTGGCACTTTCCTTCTGGGATCCAAATCGAGAAAGAGGGTAATTCAGGTAGAGTAGAGCCCCTCCCTTGTGGCAGTCCAGCCCCGCCGCACTCACAGCCATTCCAGGGCTGCTTTTCGATGTGGTATGCGGAGTTGGAGGAGCTGAATCTTCTGACGCGCCGCCCAGATGACATGCCCTCCATTCCTGCTATGCTTTGTGTTGGCTGCGGTCTAGTCAAGATGGATGGCAGGCCGCAGGGCTGCTCCAGTCCGTGGTGGCATTGTTGGCATGACTGGTTGGTGTAGACATCGAGTGTGACAGGAAATGGGGAGCTGCAGTTTCTCTGCCCTCTCTGAGTCCCTGGGACATGGAATCCAGGACATCAGGCCGGGCAGACTCGAATGGCCTGTTCCTTGCTTCCCTCTGTAGGCCCTTGCTCTACTTAGTGACTCAGAGTTGTGAATAATCTTTTTCTCCCTTTTTTAAATGACCAAATCATGATCTTGTATGAACAGTTTGTCATTCTCAAGACCAAGCCTAGTAGGGGAGAAACTGCATAGTGTTTGAATGAAATCTATGTGTCAGATTCACTGATTTGGGAGCTCCAATACTTTCTTGTCCAAATAGGGTGGAATTTGCTAATGAAAGACATTTGGGAGAACTGACTAACAGGTGTAAAGAAGGTGGAGGAGAAGGGAGGATAGGACAAGGGAGCTGAAGGGAGGGTATTCTTTGAAGGATTGAGAACCATTGCAAAGTGGAAGAGGCATCTGCTTTGAAGGAATGGAGTAGCAATGTGTACCTTAGAACTTTCTGGAAGGGAGGGCTTTGGGGCCCCAAGAGCAAATGTGAGGGTTCCTATTTCCCTACCTCCTGGGAGCACTATGAAAGGATGCCTGCCCCAGGTGACATCAGTGCCGTGGTACAAGCGGGCAGCTCTAAGTGGGCTGGCTCCATGGATAGAAGCAGGAGCTAGCAAGGTAGGAGCTTCTGAGATCCAGCAAGGCCATTTGAAGCAAACCCCCGACTATGCAAAGGGAAGAACTGTTCTTTAAAGCGGGGTTGGAAGGCAGGAAATTAGGCCTCTAGGCTTGGAGAAAGAAAACCCATGGAATAAGAAGTCTTTATTTTAAATAACATTTCCTACTTCTTGCGTTGCCTGGCTGACAGAGGCAAGTGGGGAATTTTTTCAGAGGAGGGGAATACAGTTTGTTTTTTTGAAACTTACCAAAGGCCATGGCTTTGGCTAGTGAGAAGATTCTTGTGTTCCCATCACGGACTAGATGCTTCTCTCACATATTGAGCCTGACTTTTTGGCCTGTCGGCATCTGGGTGGTTCCTGTCTTCGTTTTCCGGGTGAGCAGTGAGCTTCAGGGGTGCAGTGGACCATGTGGGCAGCAGGTGAACCGGGGACACAGCTAAAGTCCAGCAATTTCTACCACAAAAGCGGTCTTCAAATGGAACATGTGGGTTGTTCTTTGTTCTCTTAGAAGGCTCGATCTTCCCAAGCTTACCTGAGTTTATGAAACCCTATATGGAGGTTTTATTTCAGAGTTCTGTATTTATGTGATAAATTAGCTTTATCTCATTTGGAATTTGGAATTTTCAAACATTATAGTTATTTGAGGGAAGCCTGAGAGGGAGAGCAGAAGCTGGGCTCCTGGGGGACGTGCAGAAAAGGCAAAAGCAATTTAGAAATTAGAGGGAGCACAGCTTTCTTTTCCAAATGGTCTAGAATTTGGCAAATTAAAGAAAGTGGAAAGTAGCAATATTGACGATAATTGCTGGGGTTGTGACTCTGACCTGAGCTGCGGCCCAGAAAGTGGACAGCAAGGGTGGCAGGGACAGGGTGCACCCCAGCCAGGCTGGCGGAGATGAGGTATGGCTTTGGCATCACCCTCCTGCCTCCCATCTTCCCAGCCTCCCTTCTGCCTCCTCTACCAGCTCTGTGCCAGAGGGGGGTTGCAGCAAGGAACAGTCTCAGAGGATGGCAAGTACTTTGCCAAAGGCTGGGGCAACCTCTGGCTCAAGCATGGTAAGTGGGAATTAGTCTTCCCAGAAGTTATGCCTTGGCCCTAGCGTTGTGATTACCTGGGGACATGGGTAGTCACAGCCCCCTCAGGGTGGCCATGACATGACCTGGAACTTAACTTTCCTTCCCAAAGCTGGAATGATCCAATGCAGAGAAGGAAGAGAGTTGACAATAAGAGGATGGTTTTCGGAGGTAGAGTCTTTGGAAGTGGAGCTTTTGGAATTTGAGCATATCTCCTTTCTCTGGTACCCCATTGAGGCATAGAACCTTCTGGGATAGAACTGGGGTTAGAGGCTCCACCTCCAGTCTCCCCATCCCTGAGTTCCCATCTCCCCTGGCCCCCTAGGGCTGGCCAGCATCTATTTTAATTTCTTTGAACGTTAGACCCTTGGCTGTGAACTTAGGAGTCAAGTGCAGTCGCTGATTTGGACAGTGATGGCAGGACAGGCAGGGGAGTGAGAAGGAGCAGGGGAGGGAAGGGTCCCACATCCTGCTGTGTGAAGGCCGGCCCGCCGCGGGCCTCCCCAGCCTCCTCCCCCCACAACCTTTGGCTGTGTGAAGACCTCGCTGACCAGCCCTGTCTTCTCCTTGCACACACGGGTCACACTTCTCTGCTGGTATGTCCTTCACACTCAGGCCCCAGCCCTGTGCGGCAGGACAGCCCAGCTTCACCTGCTCCACTTCTGTTGTTTCCACATCTGCTTTGGTGACGAAAGGTGCCACCTTTCCTTCCCAGGAAGCAGGTCCAGCTGCTGCTTCACCACTAGAGCCACCCAGGGACCGAGCTCCTGGGTTTTGTTTGCTTTTTTTTTTTTAAATTAAAAAAATTTTTTTAAAATTAAAGATGAGGTGTTTTTAAAGTTTTGTTTGTTTTTAATCTCTGGAAGTACTTGACCCATTATAATATGTTTATGATATATTACCCTGGCCTGTCTTCAGTATTTAAAAACATAAACCTTTCTTACTGGCACTGTGTTACAATGAGTTCAGCCTTCAAGAGATTTCATTCTCAGAGAATTTATAAAGTGAATCTGAAAATTTAAATTTCTTCTTCGGAACCGTTATAAGTTCTGTTTGCACAAAGCTTTTTTTGCCACATGCTGTTCCAATCCTTCGGGGACTTTTTTTAAAACTATCTTTATGTCCTCCCCAGCTGGCAGGCACTGGCCCTCGCTTGCATGTTAGCTGGAGAGGCCGGCCTGGGGAGGACAGGCGAGAAGGCTGAGAAGGTGGATGCGTCATTTCAAAATGTGGGTTTTCAGTGCTGTCCCCTGGTGTTTTGTCCTGCCCTAGGGGCCTTCTCATTCTGGCCTCCGCCCTCCCAGACTCCACGTGGATCCCCATGGTGGCCGCTGTGGCCCGAGGACAACAGTCCAAGGACTTCAGTCCGATCCCAGCTGGAGCTATCCAGGAGTTGTCCCCCGGGTGCTGGGCACAGAGGGCTGGCCTTGGCGGCTGCCGGTCCATCCACAGCATCTGAGGCAGCTGGAGGTGGCCAGCAGCTGTGGCGACCCCAAGGCCACAGGGGGAGCCCACCCCCTCTCAGAGGGAGATGTACACATGGGTCCTTCTTAGCAGCTGGTTAAATTGAAGGCAGAACAAAGCCAACCGCTGTTGACACCAGGGATCGAAGTGAGGTCACTGCCCTATTTTCTGAAGCCGTGCTTTTTCCACATCAGAGTCCAAAGCCCAGGAATTCCTGGAGTTGAGGCCTAGCCACTCTGGAAGAGGCCTCATGGGGCGCAGAGAGGCAGTGGCTCTGGAGCGCTGGGTTTGAGGCAAGTTGTTCTCAAAATATCTTAACCAGGAGCCAGAGTCTGCTGGGTCTGAAGAAAGCACAGCCTAAGGAAAAATAATCCAGAGCCTTCCAGGAAGTCAAGCTTTATGAGGAAAGGCAGGCCATGGGGCAGTGGAGTCTTTGGGGAGACCAGGCCGGGGTCTGTGAGAGTGGGGTGCTGGGATGGGCCTGGTGCCTTGGCGTTGTGAGGAAGACATGGGGGCCTCAGGCTGGATGTGGTAGGGCATTAGCAGGTGCGCCCTCCAGGTCAGGCTGATGCCGGTGTGCCAGGTCCCTTCCAGAACCTTCTATAAAAACAGCACGGGATTCTTGAGGGAGCATCTTTGAGCCCTGCCCCCACCTCCTCACCCCTGTTTTTAGCCCAGTGCCTGTAGTGGTTGAGGAAAGCACAGTCAGCCCAGGTGTGAAATACTCATGACACGAGCCTCAAGAAAGCCAGGGATTCCCCCTGACTGGGGCTCCGGTGTCTCCCTGCTGTCTTTGTTTAGTGTTTGGGGGACTTGCTCTTACCTATGGAGGGAGCTGGCAGAAATTTGTGTTTTCTTGAGCTCGAGACCCTGGGGGGCAGGCAAGGGACAGCCTGAAGTGAGGAAAGAAAGGGGTCAGCCTTGGTAATATTTTTAAATTTTTATTTATTTATTTATTTTAACTGACAGGCCAAAACAACATACAAACCCGAACATTCTTAACACATAAACATTCCATACATGGTGTATAATCAGTGGCTCATAGTATCATCACATAGTTGTATATTCATCACCATGATCATTTTTTAGAACATTTGTATCGCTCCAGAAAAAGAAATAAAAAGAAAACAAAAAAACTCATGCATACCATACCCCTAACCCCTCCCTCTCATTGACCACTAGTATTTCCATCTACCAAATATATTTTAACCTTTGTTCCCTGTATTTTTTTCCTGTACCCCTTACCACTCCCTTTCATTGGTCACTAGTATTTCAATCTACTCAGTTTGTTTTAACATTTGTTTCCCCTATTATTTATTTTTGATCCATATTTTTTACTCATCTGTCCATACCATATATAAAAGGAGCATCAGACACAAGGTTTTCGTAGTCACACAGTCACATTGTGTCATTATACAATCATTTTCAAGAAACATGGCTACTGGAGCACAGCTCTACAGTTTCAGGCACTTCCCTCTAGTTTCTAATACACCTTCAACTAGAAAGGGGTTATCTATATAATGCGTAAGAACAACCTCCAGGATAACTTCTCAGCTAACCCTGGTGATCCTGATTTGGGCCAAGGGACAATGGACAATTTTTTGTAGACATAATGGTTTGGAACACCGTGATGTTCTTCCAAGGTAGTTGAGAATTTCACCCAGCTCTCTAGGTAGGTCCTTGTCCACAGAAGGCTAATCCCAAATCACAAAGAGAAGCAGACCATATCCAACTACCCCCATATTTCAGCGTCACAGCAAGGCTTTGAAGCCTGAGTATGTGGTCTCCAAATTTCAGGCAAGACCTGTTATATCAAAATTACAGGGTGTTAGAATAACTGGCACAGACCCATGGGGAACTCACTGCAAATGATATACGAAAGCCACAAACTCAAATGCTTATGGGCAGTCATGGAACATGAATGAGTACAGGACAGTGGGGAGTGGTGGAGCCTGTGGCTAATTGGAGAAGGTCTGACGCACACATAGACTTTCTGAGCAAGAATAACACATCTGTGGGCACGTGTGGTGCATGGGCTACCAGTTTGTAGTCACTCTACAGGCTGGCTATGGAGCAGGGGACAGATGTCTGGAGATAGAGGGTGAACTGGCAAGGAGTTTCCAATCTACTGTGCAGGAGTGGTAGTAGATGTTACATACAGGGGATGCTAGCTTTCACTGCTGGCCTTTCTTACCTCTGAACTGGAAATGGAAGATGGAATTTAATTCATACTGAGTTCCTTTTAAAAAGCTGCTCTTGAGCAGAGACTGCAGAGAAGCTGTTCTGTTTTGTGGACAAACGTGTGCAGAAGCCTGCATGTTCAGGGGCAGCCTCTAGTATTGAAACAGTAAAGAATTCCAGAAAGCAGTGTGATTTCCACATTGTCCTGGTCCCTGGAGGCAAGTTTGGATGTTTTTTGGTATAAATTGTCCCTTCTCCTTGGTACCAAAGGTGACTTGATGGCTTCAGGCTCAGCTCATCTTCCAGGATCCCTGCCACTCTGGGGACATTCCACAATATGGCCCTGGTGGAATTTCTTCCCTAAGATACTGCCCCCTGCTCCAGGATGTTCCATGCCTTCTCATCAACCGAACCTTGCTCCAACCAGCAGGGATGGAGTGTTGGGGGCTGCGTTGAGGAAACGCAAGGGGCAGGGGACCTGATCCCCAAAGAAACACCTGGCTTGGCTTCAGTCTCACCAACCGCACTGAAGCCTCCCCATCCCCACCCCCATCCCCACCCCACCCCACTCCCCGCCACATGCTGACAAGAACCATGAGGAGGACGCGAGAATAGCATTCTCCATTTCCCCATTGGGGAGGTAACATCCTTGGGGTAGAGCTGGAATTCTGAATTTTGGAGAGAATCATGAAGTTAGTCAAAAGTCTGCTCTTTGGAATTGCTCTCGCCTGTCTTGCTGTCGCTAGCCAAGGGTAGATGGCTCTCCAGGGCTGAGTGTCCGGCTGAGGAGCAGGCTCTGCTGAGGTGGTATGTGGTGGGTAGGAGGCCAGCGGCAGCTCGTTGGGATGGAAGAAGACTGGCATTAGAGTCTAGGGTCCTGGTCTGGTGCCCCTGTGAACAGGGTGGGCTCCTTCTTCTCGGACCCTCAATTTTCCTTTCTGTAGAAGGAAGGCATTGTGTTGGTTTCCTGGGGCTGCCATAACAAATCACTGCAAATTTGTTGGCTTAAAAGAACTGAAAGTGTATTCTCTCACAATTCTGGGGGCTAGAAGTCCAAGGTGTGGCAGGGCTGTGCATCCATGAAGATATGAGAGGGGCAGCCTTCCTGGGCTCCTCCAGATTCTGGTGGCTTCAGGGTTCTTGTCTTGTGGCTGCATCCCTCCAGTCTCCGCCTGTGACTTCCCATGGCTTCTCCTCTGAGTCCTCTTCTGTCTCTTATATAGACGTTTGTCATTGGATTTAGGGCCCACAGGTAATCCAGGAGGCTCTCATCTCAGGATCCTTCACTTAATAACATTTGCAAAGACCCGTTTCCCAAATAAGGTTACATTCCCAGGTTCTGAAGGTTTGGGTATGAATGTATCATTTCAAGGCCACTGTTCAATTTACTACAGGCATTTTTAGTGTCCTTTTCAGCTTTTGAAATTCAAAAATAGAAAATGAAGCTATGCCAGAGGCCAAAAAGTTTATTTTCCTCCCAAAGGCTGACTGAGACATGGCTGTGTCTGTGGCAGATGTTCAAGAGGGACCAGGAGGCCACCTGCCCTTTTTTGGATAGTATAGTTCTCGAACTAGAATTTCCATTCCAAAGTGGCATTGGGAAACCTGACCACTGGCTTCTGCCTAAGCGGGATCATGCTGGCTCTAGAATGATTGTAGAACATGATGTTGGAGCTACAGCGGTATCGGGTGTAGAGGTACATGGGGCAAAGCTCCAAACTCAGGGGTGCACAGTTTAGGGAAACCTCCTGCTCTGTGGCCCCGCCCATCACTGCCAGAGGCAGTGCCTTTCCAGCTCTCTACCCTGCAATCAGGCAGCTGATTAAGGACAGTAGACTGGAGGGGCAGCTGAGCAAATCAAAGAATGCCGTGATTAAGGGTCTAGGATTTCAGCTTGAATTGATACATTGACTTCTGCAGTGGGACAAAGAAAAGAAAAAAATCACATATAGGTTTGTTTGGTGTGTGTATCTAAGCCTGATCACAGCCAAGTCAAAGAGTCAAAGTAATAAAATGTCAGCAATTTCTGCAATTTGATTCTTAATATAAACTATTTGAGATGAACTGGCTTTGTTCTATCTTGTTTAAGATGATTGATGATAGGTTTTAGGAATGTTACAATAGATGAGAGATAATACAAAGTATAATGTAGGAAACAGGAAAAAGAGTACTGTCCAGTGTCTGGGGGTCTTACAGAGGAAACTATTTCAAAGCTGAAGAGAATACAAGAATTTCTGTGGAAGAAAGAATGACTTCTTGGGAAATCCAGGAATGGGGCTTCCTCATGTTGCATTTCAAGGTTATTTGGGGAAACAGAAGCAAACTGGTTAACTGAGTCTCCTCTAAAAGGTGGACATATCCACATATGTAACTAGACAGGCTCTTCTGGAAGCTACTGGCCCCTTCTCCCACAGTGCCACTCTGAGAAATGAAGTGCGAATAGCTCCAGTTTCCTGATAACACGCATGCCTCATGGTTGTAGTGGGGGTAAACTGAGGCAATGTATGTGGAAATTGACCTGGAAGTTGTAACCTGTATTTTTTGGTTAAAAAAAAACAATCCCCCGAAAGGAGAAGCATTGTAAAGCCTGTTCTTTCCCTCTGCCTCTCTGTCTACATCCTCAGCATTTGTTTTTTTTATTGCCAGATGAGTCTGTTGAGATGCATATGTTAAGTCTGGTCAGGAAAGAGCTGGTCTCTGTGCTACTGTAACTCAGGCGTGGAAACATCCCTCTCCAAGTGGCTGGAATGGCTGTTTATGAAGCAGGACTGATGTGTTGGTCCCTGGCTCTATGCCTAAGGGGATGTGGGACCTGATATTTATTGTGTTTCCACTTCACAACCGCCCTAGAAACTGCTTTCCCATGTCAAAAATAACTCATTTTCACTCTACTTATAAAACAGTTATCTTCTCATTGTTGAAAATTTAGAAAATCAAGAAAAACTCAAAAGATGAAAAGTACCTGTACTTTTACCACTCAGAGGTAATATGAGTTGAGCCCTTCACTGTTCTGAATCTTCACACAGATGGTCTAATTTTCACAACAGTAGAATGTAGGGGTTATGATTATTCTCCCCTTATGAGGAAACTGAGGCACAGTGGGATTAGGTAGGAATCCAAGACCACACAGTTAGATATTGTAGGTGTATAGTTTTTCATAATTAGGATTATACTATATGTAGTTCTTATTTATTTGATTTTTAGAGTCATCATGAGTTTACAGAAAAATCATACAGAAAGGGCAGCCCCATATACTGCCCCCACATAGTTTTCCCAATTTATAATGTATACAGTTCTGAATCTTCTTTTTTCATTGAACATTGCATCATGCACATTTCCCATAATATTAAGAATTCTTATTAATTATATTTTGATGACTGCATAGTAGTACTCCATAATTAATTGGCCATTATCTCTGTGGTTGGACAGTTGGGAGGGGGTTCTCTCCTTTTGTTTTCTTTCCTCTGAATTATAAGCAAGACTGTAGTGAATCTCTGTTCAAAAATCTTTGTTTTCATGACTCATGATTTCTATAGGATGAACCCTTAGAAGTGAAATCAGTGAGTCGATGGATGATGAGCTGCCAAATTGCTCTGCAGAAGGACCCCATTGATCCACCCTCCCCTCAGCCCAGGAGAGTGACTCTCTCCATTTACTAGCCAGTCTGCCCATCGTGTTCTTTCTTTCTTTTTTTTTTAAATTGAGATAAAGTTCACACAACATAAAACTCACCATTTTAACCATTTAAAAGTATACAGTTCAGGGGCTTCTAGCATATTCACAATCTTGTGCAACCATCACTTCTGTTTAATTCCAGAACATTTTCATCACCCCAAAAAGAGACCTGTTTACCTGTTGGTAGTCACTCCTCATCTCCACCCCTCTCCCCATCCCACCTTTCTGAGTCCCTTGCAGCCACCAAGCACCCTATGCGCGACGTTTCATATAAATGGAATCATTCCATATTTGTTTTTTAAATGTCTGCTGATTTGATGGGTGGTATCTAGTTTTGGGTTGGACAAAAAACAATGTTTCTCATTTGGGCCATTTCTGTTTCTCCTTTGGGGAATAGATTGTTCCCATACTTTGCGCGACCAAGACCTTTTAGGGTCTTAGTGTTTTTATCAACCCATACAAACCCTTTATATATTAAGTCTAATAACTCCTTAATGATCATATGGGCAGCATTTTCTTTCCTTCTGTACCCAAATATTTTGACATATGTGTTACAGTGGATACTAAAGAACCATCTGAAAAGTGAAAACAAATCACGAAAGGCAATGGCCAGCCCAGGAGTGTGTGGGTAGAAAGGGCGAGGGTCCTTGCCTTGGGGGTGCGGCATGCAGGCTGAGCATTTTGTTGCCTGTGAGTCTCAGGTGGTCTCAGACCAGCTAGCTCCCATCCTAGCTAGTTCTGCCACCTCCTCAAATCCCCTCCCAGTTGACTGTCAATTATGGAGGTTGGGACCCAACCCTGCCTTTGTGAAGCAAGAATGTTCTGTTGCTGGGGAGCAGGGGGTCCACGGTAACCTTTTCAGACTTGTATTAGCCTCCTCCTCCCAGGAGGTTAATTCTCTGGGTCTCTCCCCTCTATGCCCACCCGCAGCTCTGCAGAAATGCTTTGAAGGGGACATGGGTTTGTGGGAACACCAAGGCTTTGGAAGAGAGCAGCTCAGTAACCCCGAGCTTGCACCCATGCACAGAAGATGGGCCCAAAGGCCCAATTTGCAGAAACTGCACGGTGAAGCAGAGGTCTTTCCTACATGAGCGATTCTTACATGTACAAGGTGGGAATTTAATGAGCCTGGGGAAACAGAGTGTGGATGGGAAGAAAATACAGATGGCAAGAGAGTAACAAAAGGTTTCACTGTGAAGGGTGGACCTTCTGCTGAACAGCAAATAGCACCAATTTGACGCATAATTGAATGCACTTAGGAGTTTGTTTTAATAACCCCACCCATTAAGGGTTTGGGGGATTAAAACATAATAGTGGCATTTTGGAAACTAAAAAGCAAATTCAGTTTTTTCACTTTGTCAGGTGTGAATACTGTTTGGTAGTTCATTGTTTCTCCCAAATGAAAGCAGTGACTGCTAAATCACAGTCCAATGAGGAGGGCAGAGATAATTGCTCTGAGGCCGCCACAGCTGTTGCGCACTGGGGCAGGCATTTGCCTGCGGAGAGAGCCGTTCTCCCCCGCCTTCTGTCAAGTTCTCAGAAGTGTGGGTTCAAGACCAGGGATGTAGGTCACTGGGGGAGACGGTGTCCCCAGAGGCAGGGCCTGCGAACTGACTGAGAGTCACAGCCCTGAGGCAGGCTGTCGGGGGGGCCCCCCAGTGGGGCTGGGGGGGTGGTTCCTGGGCCCTGTGGCGCGGGATTCACGCCCCCTTGTGCTTGCAGTGCTGGTGAAAGGCCAGGTCACCACCAAGTACTACCGGCTGCTGTCCAAGCTGGGCGGCTGGGTGTGGGTGCAGAGCTACGCCACCGTCGTGCACAACAGCCGCTCCTCCCGGCCCCACTGCATCGTGAGTGTCAATTATGTCCTCACGTAAGTCCGACGTATTTGTTTCTCTCCTTGCTCTCACCTTCTCCCCCTGTCTCCTCGTCAGATGGCTCCAATAAGCACCACCTCTCTCTTTCTAAAACTGCTCCTTTGTCTCATGTGTTGTTCTTAGTTGAACAATCCAGTAGTTTGGGAAGGCCCCAAAGATTTCTTTTCTCAGCGTTGCGGGCAAGGAGGTGGCTGGTCCGGGTGGGCACCGCTGCAAGGGGGCCCTGCCCTGGGGAAAACTTAGGGTCTGAACATACAGCCAGGTGAGAGGGAGTGGGCAGGGGCGGGCTGGAGATGCTCCCCTTCTTGAACGTCCAGGAATGCAAACATGTGCCTTCTGTGCCACAGACATCTGGGGAAGCTTTCGTGCTCCTGCTGTTTGAGACAGGGGAAAAGCTTCCCTTTCTTAGAGCCTGTTGCAAATGATGATGAATGTTTGGCCCCTTAAAAAACCCGAGGTCAAATTCAGTTGCAAATGCTTTTAGGCCCATCAAAAAGGCCACAGGACCTAAGTCTACTTGGAGTCGCTGTTGCTTCCTGCCCACCAGGGCTAGTGTAGAGTCCATCACCCCGTGCTTGACATCTTTACATCCCCCTGCCCCAGCCCTACCCTGTAAAGGCTCCTGCTCACCTTGGAAATGCAGCGAGAATTTAAGCTGTAGATTCTTTGATAGAGTGATGATAGCCAGTTACTTGTTTTTTTAGAAATAGGATGATTTTAGTAAAATGGTGAAGGGGAAAAGAAACTTTAGCCCCTTATTTGTCTTGAGCCAGCAGGTGTGTGCTGTTGCCTTGGGGCGACCTCTCCCCCTTAAAAATGGCCAGGCCATGGTTGGCTGTCTAGGACAGGAATGGGCACTAGGTAAGAAAATGACACAGCTGTGAGCTGGGCTCCTGGACCTTCAAGTGGCCCCCAACTCACTTCTCTGGCTGCCTAGGAGAGAAGCAGTGGGATATTCAGATTCCATATGGGTGGACTTGATACACGGTGTTTGTCTCCCTTTCGGTTTTGCCTTTACACCCTTCCTAGCAGTCCACAGTGTCCCCAGGAAATGCATTTGGGGCTTAGTTTTGGGATTGCAGAGAGCTGCACTGACCTCCTCTCTTCTCTCTGCCAAATATCAACATCTTTGTTCAGCCTTCCCTGGACTTGCTGAGATCAGGGCTGTGGGGGGCCTGTAGCAGGAGGGCAGGCTGGCCTTTTCTCAAATCCCATCCACATCCAACTGGGGTAACCTCTGTGACATGATCCTTTGGGACTTGGAGCATGAGCACACTCGGGACAGTGCCCAGGAAGTGGCACTTCCTCTGTGGCCTGCTGGACTTGACCTGTCCTCCGCTTGCTTCCCAGGGATATTGAATACAAGGAACTTCAGTTGTCTCTGGACCAAGTCTCCACTTCCAAGTCCCAGGATTCCTGGAGGACTGCCTTGTCTACCTCACAAGAAACTAGGAAATTAGCTAAACCCAAAAATACGAAGTTGAAGACAAAGCTGAGAACAAACCCTTACCCCCCTCAGGTAACACACAGGTCGGCAGGTGTGGGGTGTGGCTGACATCTCTTCCAGGAGGGGCTTGGGAACCCTGGGCATGCTAAGGAATGATGAGTCCCCGTTGCACAGCAGGGATCTCCCTGCTGGGAAGGGTCACTGTGGGGTGAAGCCTGGTGCTTCTAGCATGTTCTACTTAGATGGTAGAGTCATGGCCTGGAGAAGGCAGTGCAAAGCTGATATCCAGGTGGAATTTCTGGACTAATAAAGTCTAGAAAAAAGAAAACTTAAATTGTAAAGGTCCGTCAGCCTGCCAGATTCCACATAAATACAGGTTAGAACAATAGTGCCTTGTGTTTCCGTAGCATTTTAAAATGAAAATTTTCCCTCTATGTTTCTTTTAAGTAGCTTGCAAACTCTTAAAAATGTGTCTAAGTGTATCTGCTGTGTTGTTAGCTCAGGGGGATCTCTTCCCACCCCTGTTTGCTGTGCACCTGTCCCCAATGAACATGTTACAGTGTGGCTGGGGTGGGCTCAACCCTGGAGAGAGTTGGGGTCTGTAGGCTCAGATCTCTTGGGGCTGGAAGGCAGCTTACCCTGCCCCTCGGCCTTTCATCTGTCTTCTCCGTGCAGCAGTACAGCTCGTTCCAGATGGACAAACTGGAGTGCAGCCAGCTCGGAAACTGGAGAGCCAGCCCCACAGCGGATGCTCCAGCTCCCCCAGAACAGCAGCTCCATTCAGAAGGCGGGGACCTTTTATACACCCCATCCTACAGCTTGCCCTTCTCCTACCATTACAGCCACTTCCCTCTAGACTCTCACGTCTTCAGCAGCAAAAAGCCGATGCTGCCGTCCAAATTTGGGCAGCCCCAAGGATCCCCATGTGAGGTGGCACGCTTTTTCCTGAGCACGCTGCCAACCAGTGGTGAATGCCAGTGGCATTATGCCAACCCTTTAGTGACTAGCAACCCGTCTCCAGCTAAAAACCTGTCTGAGCCTCCGGTGAACACCTCTCGGCATGCTCTCCTGCCAAACTACGAAGGTGGGTCATGTTGGTGTGCAGGGAAGGTGGGAGGGCTGTGGGGAGCTGGGGGCAACGGCCGTGGCAGGTAGCAGATGGAAAAGGAATCCTCTCGCTTTGGGAAAACATTTCCTTTTTCAACTTCTAAGTAGGAATTCCTGCGCTCAATGTGAATGCTTCATGGGTACCAGTGACTATATAAAGGAGAAGGGAAACACAAAAAGGAGAAAATCTCCATGTACAGAGAATGCCCTAGCGGCATTTATTTCACAAGGCTACTTTCCACTCCCCCTTGCCCCACCCCCCCCCAAAAAATGCATATGGGAGAGAACTAGGTTCTTGGTTTTCTTCCCACTCCAGTTTTCAGGGTATGGCAAACACTGGTGGAAAATTTCTGAGCTCAGGGACAGAGATGGCACTCACCAACCCAGGGGCAAAGAACGCAAGCCCTCCAGGCCTCGGTTTCTGCATCTGTGAAATGGGATCATAAGTCATGTGATAACGTTTGTCCAGGGCTTGGCAGGCAATAGACGTCTGCCCAGCATGTGGTAGTTCAACAGCAGAGAAAGGCCTTTCAGCCAGCTCCTTCTGGCAGCTGGCACGTGGGTGTTCTCAGGGGGGTGTCCTTAGTGGAGCAGCCAGCCAATGCCCCCTGCCCAGACAGATTCCTGTTTGCTCATTTGGACCAACTCCAGGCAAGCGGTGGAAGGTAGGGATAGAAGGTTAGCTGCAGGAAATGTATTCCTTTTTGACCCAGACCTAATTACTGCCCAGAGTATAAACCAAGATGGTGCAAATGCTAAATGCCAGGTAAATGTTGCTTCAGGATGAATCACACCAGACCCTGCTTTAAGACAAGTGGAGAGTTTCCTGCCCCCCCTCCCCCATTCTTCCTTTGGTCTGTCCTCCCTCCTCCCTTCACTCTATGGGCAGGTAGGGCTCTGCTCCTCTAGCCACTTCATTGCTTTTAATGCAAATCTTGGGAATCTTTTGGTTTGCATTATGGCTCATCTTTACCAATGTGAGAAGAGCAACAGATCTCACCTCTTTGGAGATCACTAGGACATGTTTTTCAAAAATAGCCAGCTTAGAAAACAACATACAACAATCAGGGCAGTGCAGCCTGGCCATTGGGAGCAGTTCCTCGGATTTTCATCCCATATGCCCACCACTGCATTGGGTCACTCACATAACAGAGGAAGGATTTTCCTGAACATCCTAGGAAAGAAAGGCAAAGCAAAAAGTTTTGATAACAGCTGAAAATAGTACCCACTTGAGACTGACCTGAAAGAAGTATTTTTCTTTGTGTCTGGAAGTTGGCCAGTAATGCCACACTCTGATTTTTTAATGCACCTTTTAAAGTGAAAGAGGTTAATAACCACCTCATTTGTTGCTCACCAAAGGTGCTAATTTGGGGCAATTTGTGACCGACTTCCTTCTCTGGTACTAAAGGAAGACAAAGGTTGTCTTAAGGTGAAATCAAAGGAAGCGATTGATTTCAGACATCTAATTAAGTGGGGTGGCTATTACTTAATTGTGGTAATACTAAGCAGCACAGGGTGATGGCTGCTGCACGCACCCTCCCCACTGCGGGATAAGCAAAAATGAGGGCTGAGTGGGCTCACCACAGCTGCAGGGGGCTGTGGTGCTCAGGTGTGGCTAGTGCAACTGAGATGTGCTCTGAGTGTCAGGAAGGCACTGGATTTCCAAGACAAACTGTGCTCACCCCTTGCAAAAAACAAAACAAAACACTTCTCATTAATATTTATATTGTAAATTAAAATATTTTTAGATATGTTGGAGTCCATTGAATATATCACTAACATTAATTCCAGTTGCTTCTCTTTGCTTTTGAAATGGGGCTGCCAGCTACTAGAGCAGTTAGAAAGCCATCTGTCCATTGGTCCCGCAGGCCTGGGCCGCGGAAGGAAGGTCGAGGGGCTGGATGGGCCGTCCCGGCTCGGCCGGTCCAGGGTGGCGGCCGCGCCCCGGCTCCCCGGCTTGGCGTTGCTGGGGGGCTTGTCCTTCCACCCTCCCCAGGCGCGCGAATGTCTAACGTGTCGCCTGTCCCCGCAGCAGCGCCCGCCGCTGCGCGCAGGTTCGCCGAGGATGCCGCGCCCCAGCCGCCGCCGCCGCCGCCGCCCCTGAGCTTCCCGAGCTGCGGCCACTACCGCGAGGAGCCGGCGCCAGGCCCGACCAAGGCCGCCCGCCAGGCCGCCCGCGACGGGGCCCGACTCGCGCTGGCCCGCGCGGCGCCCGAGTGCTGCCCGCCGCCGCCCCCCGAGCCCCCGGCGCAGCTGCCCTTCGTGCTGCTCAACTACCACCGCGTGCTGGCCCGGCGCGGGCCGCTGGGGGGCGCCGCGCCCAGCGCGCCCGGCCTGGCCCGCGGCCCCCGCGCCCCGGAGGCGGCGGCCGGCGCATTGCGGCCCCGACCCCCGGGCCCGGTAACCACCGCCTCGCCGCCCGCTGCGCCCCTGCCGCACTACCTGGGCGCCTCGGTCATCATCAGTAACGGCAGGTGACCCGCCCGCGAGTCACCTGTCCGCAGCGAGAAGCCTTGTGCCCTGCCTCCTTTGGTTCCTGCGTGGCCAAGTCCAGCCGGCGGAAGCGGGACGAGTAGTCTGGGCATCATCTAAGTTAATTTATATAGAGACGACTATTTTAATAGCCCTCTGCAGGCGAGGTTTAGGTTTTTTATGGTAGATGCCACAAATGCTGGTCTAGAGGGCTGAAGCATGGCCTGCCGAGCCTCCAAGAGCCCAGTTTATTTTAGGGTAGAGCCAAGGGTCCCCATCGCTGGGGAGACTTTGGGAACTTACCTTGAAATCAGGCTTGTGCCTTGTGCCCAGTGCTCACTGAGAGTCCCACAGGAGGATCCGAGGAGTTTCAAGTCCACAAATATCCTCCACTTGAAGGAGGAAAAACCCACCCTTGGGTATCAGAAGTGCCAGCAGGATGGTGGACCCGAAAGGAGGAAGCTGCAGCTATTCAGAGCCCTTCTAGATTCTTAGGTGGAAGCAGAATGTGATTGGAAGTCTCAAGAATAGACAACTCCTTGCTGTCTTTAAAAGTCATTCATGCATCTCATTAAGTTTTTTTAAAAAAGTTAACTCTTATTTTGATACAAAAATCAAGACACGACTAAAAGGGTGGACATGCAATTCATGTTGTGTGTGTGAACATGGATGTACTGGATATGTACATTTACGAGCTCTTATTTTCCCTCAACTACTATGAACTTGACACAAAGATTATTTAGCACCTTCCAAATATATTGAATAGGCATTAAATGCAAAAAAAAGTATATATATATGTATATATATATGCCAGATATTTTATGAGAATGACACATGGAGGTTTAGGTCAGCAGTGCCCAGTGCTAGTGGCTACCCTGGTCAAGTTTAGTTACGTGGCAGAATCCTCTGGCCCACACAAATCTGTAATTCACTAGGCTCGTGTTTGCTACAAGTAGTGCTGGTAAAGTTGGTTAAGCTGCATGTGCAATATGGAAAACTGTCATGGACTATACCTTGGGGAAGAAAAATGTGCTAATGGGTTGTCACAAAGATGATGTATACATTTTAAGTGTTTTCTGCATTTTTATACATAGCAAGAAAACTTCATATGGACATGTAATATGTGTAACAGGTAACAGGCTGTTTTTTATAAAACAGCAGTGTTTTAACAATAAACTTCCATTAATTTTTGGTTTTCTTAGTTTGCTTTAAGATTTCACCACTTAAAAATCATAGCTTGGCTCTGACCCGGTTCAATGCATTGGACTGACTCACTGTCTTTCAGTTTGCTCTACTGTATGTCATTTTGCTGCTTTCCCAAAAAGGTTTACTTTAGGAAAGTTTTTCTGCTTTTCTAAGTGGAAAGAGATTTTCACAAATGCCTTTAGCCCATCATTTTAGAATCAGAGTGCAGCAACATCAACTGCTCTCAAAATGTGAAACGACTTTTTGCCAACCTAGGATCACCACCGAGGACCCGATTCCATTTCCAGCAGGGTGCTGATTGTCTTTGGTACGAGTTAAAATTTGCCAATTCCGGGACACATGTGGTGCAATGAAGGGACTGGGTCATTAAGAAGCAAATGCACACATCTCTGCACGGCACTTAGCTATGCCTCATTAGCAGCTCTTGGTTGAGTGTGTGCATACAGAGTAAACCTGGTATGTTCCTTCTGAGGCTCGTGAGTCTCATCATTAAACCATGATTCTTGGAAGGTGCAGGTTTGATGAGTAGGAGACACAATCTGACATTTTTCAATAAAGTACCACAAACTGCTTTTGTGTCTACCTTGCTTTGAACTTTTGGGGACTGTATTTAGGAAATGCAAATCGTGAAGTCCTTCAGAGCAGTTAAATGTCAAAGGTTACTGTTAAAAAAAGATAAACCTTATTACAGATTTACGAATAATAATGTTAACAGGCTTATTAACGCACTTGAAACATAAAATGTGTGCTAGTAGAAACTTCTTGTCTAAACAAACACCTTCGTTTTCATAATCTAGAACATGAAGATTCCTACAATGGCCAGAGCTCAATGCAAAGTTAACAGAGCAGTTACTATGGCAACCTAATATCTTTATTCCCATCTTTTAAGACCCTGCACATTTAAGCTGAGGATATCGTTTCTTGACTTCTGTAGGCGCTGACAGGGGAAGAGGAAGCATTTTAATAAATACGCCTCTCTTTCACAAAAAGAAGAAAAAACCCTTGTAGGCCCTAACTTGTGCCATGTTGACAAAAATGCCAGATCAAATGGATTTGAGAAATAAGCCCAATTCAGGACTGGCTGGGCTCTCCACGCGGCCTCCCAGGGAAAGGAATTCCATTATGTTCATGGAAGCCTTTTTCTAGAAAAGCCATTCCATTCATACCGTTGTAGAGGAGTGAACAGGGTGTGAAGAGGGACTGTCCCAAGGAAATCTGCAAGAACCTGTATTTTTCGCCTCTCACCCACACTTCCTTTGTCCTTATCAAGGTCCCATGGCCAGGCCTTCCTCCCGACTGCACTAAGGGTGGGAGAGTTTATTGAATTCAGTGGATCTTGTAGAAAGTCTCCTTGAAGTTTTAATTTATTGGAACTGTTAGTTAAGGTAGACTATGGCGACTGTTGCAGATAAAATGGAATTAAAAGTACAATTCAGATAAATGCTATAACATTAACAGTAGCTTTTTAATTAACTGGAGCCCCTGAGTTATATAAAATGCATTATTCGAGTTGGTCCTAAACTTAAGCCTGATATATAAGGTTTAAAATCTTGGGGAAAAAGTGTTGTGTCAAAAGTGAAGCAGTTTTCAGGAAAGAATAAGACAAATTCTAAAAGAATGCAAATCTAGAAGTTGTTGCAATAAATTTATTTCATACAGTTATAAGATTTCTTTTTTCTTTTTCTTTCTTTTCTTTTTTGCTTTTGTTTTTGCTAACATTTATTCTTTGGAATACTAAGATTTCTTTTCTGTATGATGCACAATACATCTATCAAAATAACATTCTCCCCCTAAAAAGCAACAAGCTTCTTAATACTTAGAAAATACATACTCCTAACTATGTAAAACACTTTATTTATTTTGTAAAATATGTTTAAATATTAATAAAAATACTGTAACAAAAAGTAGTTGCCTATTTTTAAAAATGAGACTTGTAAAAATAAGAATGAGCCCAAGACATATAGAAAGTCTTAGAGTTTATTTTGGTAGAACTGCTTTTTATAGGCATTGCTTTAAAGTAATTACTTTTCAGAGATGATTTTTTGAGAAGCTAAAGATGCAAAGGTTTACACTTTCTTTTATCTCAGATATGCATAGTGAGTACCCAGGAGTAAGGAATTCTCTGCTTTCTACCTGTTGAAAGCCAGTGGAGCCACAGAACAGGAACCTAAAATGTCTCCCTTTTCCATTCCGAAATGGTTGGGTGAGGCCAGCTGCTTTCCACCTTCCCAGACACCATGTGTGTTTTTTGGGGCCTGAGCTGCAGCCCCCCCATCCACACCTCACCATACCCCACCACCATGGACCTGTGCACCCACCCCTTCGCTGGGCCACTCTGTTCCATGGCAGGTAGCGTCCGTGTGCCACAGTGAAACCTACCAGCCTTTCTCGCGAGACATAAATCCTTCCGAGTGCTCCCTGTGAGTGCTTTCTGGATTTAAGGAACATGGTACTTAGTGGGCACTTCCCACAAACCACTCTGAAACCTGCTACCAGCCTGGAAGGGGAGACATGGTCTTTTACAGAACTCCCCAGATGCTCAAAACGTAGCCTCTAAATCAGGGGACAATTCAGTGTTCTAAAAGCCCACACCAATCTTGAGTTGTTTTTTTTTTTTTTCTTCTTTTGGCTGTGTTTTAAAGATTGTGGGAAAAAAGGCCAAGTTTTAAGAATGTTAAAGCTTCTCGATCTCGCTGGGTGCATAAGTACTCCAAATAGACAGGTTTCCCTAACACTGACAGCTTTAGGTAAAATGCCTTTCTTCAGCTGTTCTAGATGAAGCAGACATCTAAAATGGTTTTTGGTTCATCTGAGGCAAAACCAGGTTTATGAAAAGAGCAGCATCTGCTTCAAGTCTACTTTGTCTCCCTCAAGACAACAGGGTGTCTTGCACAAGTAATATCGGCCTGTTAAAAAGCACAGAGGCAAAGCAGAATGCCTAGGACATTGCCATCTGCTTTGACATGTCCACACTTCATTAGTTTTAATTTACAGAAAGGAAATTAAATGATAACATTTTATTTCCAAAGCAGAAGTTTCCAGAATAGGCCTTTAGCTTAAAACAAAACATAGAATGTTTTTCATTAAACAACCCCCCAAAGAAATTCAAGAAATAATGATGGCAGCTCTGAGAGACGACTTGCCTTACATTACAAAGTCTGAGAAATGAAACTTGCAACATTGGCCTGGAGGGTTTTCTCTGATGATGTTTTGCAGACACCCTCTCAAGGGTGAGTCCGTTTTGTAATTCTGGTATGGTGCTGACTTTTACTTAAACTTGTCACGAATACCAAAAGAAGACTTGGGCACTTAGAGAGGGTGGTTTTTGTTTTTGAGAAAAGTAATTCTAATTGAAGCCTTCTTTGCAAAAATTAGAATTCTTTTAAAGTTACATTTCCAAAAAACATTTTGTGGTGGTGTGCTGAATGAAACATGTCGCTTGTTTTCTTCCTATGGGGCATGTGCCTGGCTAAAGGTGGGCAGGTTTTTATACTGGAAACCACACATTTCTGGAATTAACCTGGCTTGGTAAAACTTGGATAAAGAGGGTGCTAGTTTACAATGAGGGGATTTTGTTCAAAGCTAAGAGCCCCATCAAGTTTTCTTTCCACTAGTTTCTGTTGGGACTGGCGGGAAGAGAGAAAAGTGGACAAAAACTGTCCTTTTATAGCTGAAAAGTAAAGTGTATGATTCATAAGTTCAACAGAGAGATAGATGTTACATGGAAAAAAGCATGGACTACATCTGGAAATAGCAAATGTATATCAAAAGGCTTCCTTTCTTTTGTTCTCCCAGGGGACTTTAACACATCAGATTTTTAACATCTTCTTTTAAAGCTACACGCACTCACAGACTCACTTCACTGATGGCATTCAGTATCGATAACATTTTCTTTCTGAGCAATATGGGAAAAGAGGGGTGAAATATTATGCCTTACACATAAAATGCCATGGGCCTCTATACGCTTGTAGTGTGTTTCTACTTGGGGTTTTGCAGGAATGCGCCAGATTTCAGAGTTAGTCCGAAACTGGCTTTAAAATTCCCAGTCCTCTCCTGTGTGTGGTAAGAGCGTGAGCCTGTAGCCCCAGGTGTTGGGGGCGAACCCTCCGCCCCTCATATCCAAGCGATGTCTAATCGGCGCTTTGAGGATCTTGAACTTGATCCCATCTCTTCAGAAAATGCAGTAAATTTAAATATATGAAAGGAAAGCTAATGAAATAATGTCAAACGAATTAACTGATTTCCTCTACAACACCAATGCATCTGCATCAGCTAGACACAACCCTGCGGCCATTCAGACAACGTTATGGGACCACAATCCTTGAGGCAGAGGGGTGTGAAGCAACCCTTACAAGTCTACCTTTGCTTTCTTAGTAACAAAAAATAAAAACAACCACTGAGTGCCGACATATGTTCTTGTAGGAAAATGCCTCCCTGGATGCTCATAAACAGCATTGCCTACCTCTAACTCACTGGCCTGGTCTCGAGAATGTTTTTTGATTTGCTTTTTAATGCTGCGGGGG